>JAENPR010001617.1:0-131041 GCA_018135685.1 Themeda triandra | reverse complement strand
TGGTGCTCCATCGTCTTGCTTCATGGCCAAGGCCACTAAGGTAAAACCTCCACCCGATAGTGATGATGAGAGTGATGATGATGATGACACCACAAAAGAAGAACTATGGGTCATGCTTGAGGATTGCAAAGGTGCTTTCAATGACTCTAGGAAAGAATGTAGGGGCTTGCGCAAGGATAAACAAAACCTTGAGCAAGAACTTATGGAGTTGAGGGCTTCTTATGAGAGTCTAAAGGTAGACCATAAGAAGCTAGAGATTGCTCACTCTAAGCTTGAAAAAGCTCATTCTTCTCTAGTTGAGAAGCAAGAGAAAGTGCAACCACAAGTGGTGAACATAGAAAAGAAAAATGTGTCCACATCATGTGATTCACTTGATGACTCAATTGTTGTTGCATCACTTGGCCCTTCATGCTCTTATGCCTCTACTTCATCTAGTAGTGTTGATCATGCATGTGATTCTACACTAGTAGTTGAGAATGAGTCTCTACGAAGAAGGAAGTCAAGGAGCTCAATCACACCTTGGCTAAGGCTTATGGTGGTGAGGACCGCTTGCTTATGTGCTTGGGTAGCCAAAGAGCGTCTCTCTACAAAGAGGGATTGGGCTATACCCCCAAGAAAGGCAAGGCCGCTTTTGCTCCTCACAAGACTAGTTTTGTGAAGAACAATGGTAGCTATTGCAAGAGTTGCAAGCAAGTTGGTCATCTAGAGCATACATGCAAGAACAAGAACACTAGTGCCTCCTCTTACAAGTTGAATGCTTCTTATATGCTTGTTAAGAGTGAGAGTGGTGTGAGTGCTAGATTCATTGGTACACCATGGATGAGCTCAAAGAAGAAAGCTATTTGGGTGCCAAAGACTCTAGTGACTAACCTTCAAGGACCCAAGCAAAAATGGGTACCTAAAGCTTGATGTCTTCTTGTAGGTAAATTACAAAGCCGGAGGGAGGCATTGGGTGCTTGATAGTGGTGCATCAAATCATATGACCGGTGAAGATAGTATGTTCAAATCACTTGACAAGAATGACAATGGTGGATTCAACTCCATCACATTTGGTGACAATAGCAAGGGTGATGTCATGGGGCTTGGAAAGGTTGCAATTTCCAATGAGAAGGATCTCTCCAATGTGTTGCTAGTTGATACTTTGAACTTCAATCTTTTATCGGTGGCACAATTGTGTGATCTTGGCTACAAGTGCATATTTGATGACAAGCATGTTGAGGTAGTGAGCAAGGATCAAGCAAATATCATCTTCAAGGGGTTTAGGCATGGAAGCTTGTACTTGGTGGATTTCAATGCTAGTGAAGCTCAACTTTCATCATGTTTGATTGGCAAGTCAAGCAAGGGATGGCTATGGCATAGGCGCCTAGGTCATGTTGGCATGAAGCATTTGAACAAGTTGGTGAAGCATGATCTAGTGAGAGGCTTGAATGATGTCACATTTGAGAAGGATAGACCTTGTAGTGCATGTCAAGCCGGCAAGCAACATGGGAACTCACATCCCAAGAAGAATGAGATGTCAACTTCAAGAGCATTTGAGTTGTTGCATATGGACTTGTTTGGCCCAACTCACTACACATCAATTGGGGGCAACAAGTATGGATTTGTGATTGTGGATGACTACACAAGATACACTTGGGTGTTCTTCCTCTATGACAAGAGTGAAGTCTATGATCTATTCAAGTCATTTGTCAAGAGGGTGCAAAATGAGTTTGACACTACCATCAAGAAGATAAGAAGTGATAATGGGAGTGAATTCAAGAACACAAGAGTTGAAGAGTTGTGTGATGAGCTTGGAATTGTGCATCAATTCTCACCAACCTACACTCCCCAATCCAATGGTGTAGTTGAAAGGAAGAATAGAACCTTGATTGAGATGGCAAGAACTATGCTACTTGAGTACAATGTGAGTGAGAAGTTTTGGAGTGATGCTATCAACACGGCTTGCTATTATAGCAACCGCCTCTATTGCCATGGGAAGTTAGAGAAGACTCCATATGAAATCTTGAATGGAAGGAAGCCCAACATTGCTTACTTAGGGTCTTTGGTTGCAAGTGCTACATTCTCAAGAAGGGACAAAGACTTGGCAAGTTTGATAAGAGGTGTGATGAGGGATTTCTTCTAGGCTACTCTACTTCTAGCAAGGCGTATAGAGTGTGGAACTTGGCAAGTGGGCTAATGGAAGAGGTTCATGATGTTGAATTTGATGAAACCCAAGGCTCTCAAGTTGGAGATCAAAATCAAGAAGATGTGGGTGGAGATCAATTGAGCAATGCAATGAGACACATGGACATTGGTGACATTAGGCCGAGGCAAGTGGATGATGGTGATGAGGTGCAAGTGCCAACTCAAGTGGTGATAGAAGATTCCAATGAGGCAAGCACAAGTGGTACTCAACATCAAGATCAAGATCAAGGTCAAGCAAGCAATGCAAATGAGCTAGTTCTTCAACCTTCAAACATTGCAAGAGATCATCCTCTAGATCATATCATTGGTGACATTCAAAGAGGTGTGCAAACAAGATCAAGATTGGCTAGCATATGTGAGCACTACTCCTTTGTGTCATTCATTGAGCCAACTAAGATTGATGAGGCATTGAAGGATCCGGATTGGATAAATGCCATGCATGAGGAATTGAACAACTTCACAAGGAATGATGTGTGGGAGCTTGTTGAGAGGCCAAAGAAGCACAATGTGATTGGAACCAAGTGGGTCTTCAAGAACAAGCAAGATCAAGATGGATTGGTTGTGAGGAACAAAGCAAGACTAGTGGCTCAAGGTTACACACAAGTTGAGGGTCTTGAATTTGGAGAAACATATGCACCGGTGGCAAGATTGGAGGCAATTAGAATCTTATTAGCCTATGCTTGTGCTCACAACATCAAGCTCTATCAAATGGATGTGAAGAGTGCATTTCTCAATGGCTTCATCAATGAGGAAGTGTATGTTGCACAACCTCCCGGTTTTGAAGATGACAAGAAGCCCAACCACGTCTACAAGCTCAAGAAGGCTTTGTATGGATTGAAGCAAGCTCCAAGGGCATGGTATGAAAGATTAAGGGACTTTCTCATATCCAAAGGCTTCAAGATGGGAAAAGTTGACACTACTCTCTTCACCAAGAAGATAGAAGATGATTTGTTTGTGTTGCAAATCTATGTGGATGATATCATCTTTGGATCAACAAATCAATTCTTTTGTGAAGAGTTTGCTAAGATGATGGCTAGTGAGTTTGAGATGTCAATGCTTGGAGAGTTGAGCTACTTCCTTGGTCTTCAAATCAAGCAAATGAAGAATGGCACCTTTGTGAGTCAAGGCAAGTACATCAAGGACATGATCAAGAAGTTTGGGTTGCAAGATGCTAAGGCCATTAGTACACCTATGGGAACCAATGGTGGCTTGGACATTGATGATAGTGGCAAGATGATTGAGCAAAAGCTATATAGATCAATGATTGGAAGCTTACTATATGTGACCGCTTCAAGGCCGGATGTCATGTTTAGTGTATGCATGTGTGCAAGATTTCAAGCTTCTCCAAGAGAGAGTCACTTGACGGCAACCAAGAGGGTGTTGAGATACTTGAAGGGTACTCAAGATGTTGGTCTATGGTATCCCAAGGGGTCAAGCTTTGAGTTGATTGGATACTCCGACTCCGACTATGCCGGTTGCAAGATTGATAGGAAGAGCACAAGTGGAACATGCCAAGTGCTAGGAAGATCTCTTGTGTCATGGTCTTCAAAGAAGCAAAATAGTGTGGCACTTTCCACCGCCGAAGCCGAATATATTAGTGCGGGGAATTGTTGTGCACAATTGCTATGGATGAAAGCCACCTTGAAGGACTATGGGATCAAGTTCAAGCATGTGCCCTTGTTTTGTGACAATGAAAGTGCAATTAAGATGACAAACAATCCGGTTCAACATTCAAGAACCAAGCACATTGATGTGAGGCACCACTTCATTAGAGATCATCAACAAAAGGGTGATATTAGCATTGAAAGCATTGGCACCGAAGATCAACCGGCCGACATATTCACCAAGCCTCTTGATGAGAAAAGGTTTTGCAAGTTGAGGAATGAGTTGAACATACTTAGCTTCTCCAACATGGATTGATGCACCCCATATATGACATGCCTCTCCTCCAACATAGCAAGGTAAAGTTGGTTGTTGCATCTCATGCATCCTTTGCTAGTTGTGTAGACATGTATACATGTGCATCTTGCTAGGCTCATTCATTGCAAATCAAATGATTTTGAAGGATTTATGGCACCACTATTGTTTCTATGCTTGATTTGATCTAGTGGTGGCATATGACTTGTTTGTGAGCTTGTGAACCTAGTGTTGAATCTTTAGCACTTGCTCATGATGTGTATCTCAACATGGTCAAGATAACCCTTATTCTTATGAGGTGTGAAGAAGCTTGCCCTTGGTTCAAACTGAGATACATTTTCTAGGCATGTGATTTAGATTTGGCCATAGTTGATTGACTTGTTTCTCTCGTCTTATGCACCCTTCTTGGTCATTGATGACAAAGGGGGAGAAGTAAGTATACACCTAGGGGAGTTTACACCTAGAAGGGAGAAATAAGTCACAAAGAGCAATGGAAGGGGATCAATTTTTATGATATGACCCAACCATGAGCACAAAAATAGGGGGAGCAAGCTCATAGACTGTTTGTTGCATATTGTGTGTGCATTCATGATGATATGGAGCATTGCAAGCTAAATTCAATATTCATGCTTGTTTGGTGTATTGCTAGTATAGAACTTGATTGGTGAAATGAAGTACTAGCATGCTTAGGGGGTTTCTAGACATAGAGTTTCTCTTGTTCAAAGTACCTTGCTACTAATGTGATCTCATGAGGTATTTTGAGTTTTGATGGATGTCTAGATTTCCATGGTGCTAAGGAAGGTTTATTATCGCACTCCGATTGGTATCACGCTTCAAAGGTCAATTCTATAAACCTTAGTACCATTTTGGTTGTGGTAACTCTCACAAAAGTTTCATCTATGCATGTGTGCTTGAAAATCGACCAAACATTTGATGCACACATGTAGGGGGAGCTACCACTACCAAAACCGGAATTGAAATGCTTGTCCAATCCAAGATTCATGATCAAAATGTCTTGGGCAAGCAATTCAATTTCATATTGAATTCCATTTCCATATCTTTGTGAGTTTGTCGAGGGGTTGTCATCAATTACCAAAAAGGGGGAGATTGAAAGCTCTGGTTTGGTTTTGGTAATTAATGACACTCAAACGTTGCTAATGCTTTGCTCTAAGTGTGGTTAGACACATAGCAACGTGACGGTGGATGATGGAGCATGGTGATCACGGTGATGAACATGAAGGATGTAAAGTGATCGAGCTCCGACGGAGGCCCATGGAGATCAAGGCGAAGGTATACTTGATAGGGCTTTCCGGTTTAGTGGTCGAGACACTTAGCGAGTGTGACCACATTTAGGATCGATAACCGACTATCAAGAGGGGTTTCCTCGGTTCATTCGCGGTCCTAAGTGCCTCTAGTTGTGACTTTGCATGATGCATGAGAGGCTAACTAGAGAGCTAACCCTTGCACGATATTTCATGAGTGAAATACTAACTCCAAGGCTTGAGATTGGATCATCACATGGTGGAGTTAGTGCACAAGGCAAGGGAATTGATTTGGATCAAGTTGGAGCAAGTTTGGCGCATGAAATGATGATCACAAGGCGTCGGACTCAGAAGGCGAAGGCGCCGGACTCAGTCCAGACGCGTCCGGCGGCTTCGGACGTCGACGCAGTGTGCTGGCTCGGCTCTGAGAGCGGCGGACGCGGCGTGGGCGCGTCCGGCGGGTCCTCGGACGCGCACCAGAAACTTCCTGAGCTGGGCGCGCTGGAGAGTCCTCGGTCGGACTCACGCCGGACGCGAGCGCCGGACTCGGGAAGATCACTGTTGAGCGTCCGGCGCTCGGTGGATTCAAACGAAGACGAAGCAACGGTCGGCTGACGTGGCGCGGCAGCGAGCGGCGGACGCGTCCGCCGGCTGAGCGCCGGACGCGTCCGGCGCTTAATGAAGTCGTCAGCCGAGGGCAATGGCTCTATTTTCGACCTTGGGTCTATAAATAGAGGATTGGCCGGCTTGGGGAGGCTCTCTTCGCCACTTCTACACACTTGAGCATACTTTGAGCAAGAGAGACACTCCCCCACTCATCTCTTTGATTCCTTTGCTAATCTTGAGAGAGATTTGAGTGAGAACAAGTGATTTGCATTGAGAGTTGCATCTAGAGGCACTTGTTCATCGAGTGAGCTGCGGATTCTTGTTACTCTTCGGTGATTCCCGTCACCGTAGACGGTTTGGAGCAGCGGGTGGTGGTTGAGCTCGACTTGGTGATTGTTCGAGGCCACACCGGGTTCTTGTGAGGGTTCTTGATCCTTCCCCGCGGAGTTCGCGAAAGGATACTCTAGTGGATTACTCGTGGCTTGTGGATCCTTGTCTTGTGTGGAGATTGCGGCTCCCCATTGGGGTCTTTGGCACCGAGCCAATTGAGCGGGCAACTCACCAAGCAAGTGTATCGCCACAACGAGGAGTAGCTTGCTGGGAAGCAAGTGAACCTCGGTAAAAAATCATTGTGCTGATTCGTGATTGCCGAGGCTTCGACCTCCTTGTGCTTATGCTTGAGCTATCTAGGTGATTGGCTTCTACACCGGTGATTATGGTCCTATGTCGATCACCCCGTACATCTTTATGATGGCACCAAAGCCAGATGCCCCTTCAAGTACAAAGGCACCAGCACTCAGAGGGCAGTTAAGTCAGGAGGTGGATGGGCCAAATACATCCAAGGTTATGCTTCAGATGGTGCTGTGTCTGACAAGGAATACAAAGTCTTCATGAATATGTGGCTATGCAGATTCATTTTTTGTGGCAAATCCAATGAGCCGACTCTGAATCACATAGTAATGGCTGAAGAACTAGCTGGAGGTAAACTGATTCCTCTGGGCAAGTATCTCCTGGGAGCTGTTTATCATATGATGCACCAAATCACTGTCCAAATGCGCAACCAGGGCGAAATCTCCTGTGTCAATGGCCCTTGGTGGCTCGTTCAGATGTGGTTGCAGTTATATATGCATCGAATTGTCTCAATTGACCTCCACAGCCTGGGTTTCCCATCTGTTAATTATGCTGAAGGTGAAGACCCCAGACAAAAATCCTGTCAGACATATGGTGAAGCCGCATCTTCCATTGTCATTGACATAGATATAGGCCATCTCTTCAGGATTTTCTACAAGGGATTCAATGATATAACCTGGTTCCCTTACAGAGAAAATGAGAACTTCACTCTCCCTTGCAAATTCAGTTATGAGCTTGGTTGCACAGATGACGACTCTAAGGAGATCTTCAACTCCTTTATCAGGCCTTGTGCCCTGCCAGCAGAATTCTATCATGGCCGGCTGATAAATTCGACTTATGAATTTTACAATCCAAACATGATTGCCAGACAGCTTGGCTTTGGTCAATTGCCCCCAAGGCCATATTTTTCAAGCATTATAAGGCCTAGGGAAACACTGTTAAACAGTACTGAGGCTAACAAGGTCTTCAATCTTGGATGTACACTCCCTTCATATGAGCCTAATCCTTTGGTGATAACTGAAGTTGTCCATCCTTCATTCAACTTTTGGTGGCAAGAGTGGCATTCCCACATTTTCAGCACTCAAGTTCATCCTCTGTGCCAAGCCTTGATGCCTCAATTTACTTCTGATGATGAGGTATTTTTTCTTTTCAGAACTTCCTCTTATCCTTGAGCTTTTACTTTATATCCTAATCACTTCTTGAACAGGATAATGCTCCTCCAAGCCCCCCAGAAGTCCAATACTGGCAACCCGGTCCTGTTACTACATTGGGACACAATGCTCCAACTTTAGCAGTCTTTAATAGGACCCCTGCTGATGAAACAGTGCTCTTGAAGGACCTGAAAAGGAAAACTCCTTCTTTCCCTAAAGACACTGCTATCCCCAAGAAAGCAAGATCAAAGAAAGCCAAACTACCTCTTCAGGTATGAATGCCCCCAGTTTCTCTGTCTTCACTTGTTGGGGTACCCATATTCATCATTTTCTCGACAGGTATAGGCCAATCCTCAGAGCCCTAAAAAAGTGGTAAACTTGGAAGACTCTCCTGAAGCTTCTATTGGTCAAGCAGATGCTAATGAGAATGTTGGCAACCCTGGTACATACTTGCATTTGTGCCTCTTTTTTCTTCTAAATAATGCACTGGTATTCATCATGTGTTCCATGATTCAGATGAGCAAGGAGAAGCAACAGAAGAACCCTCTCCTCATCAGGCTGTAGACTCACCAACCCCGGTTATACAGGTTGCTTTAACAAGCCATGAGATTGTTGATCCTGAAGTAACTGTGGCATCAACCACTCAACATATTGATGCTACTCAGGAAGCAATCGATCAAGTTTTTGCTAAAGAGGTATTATTCTTATTTCACTCGGTTATTTTCCATTTAGACTAAAACATTCGGCTAAACTACCTTCCCTGTTCACCAACAGGACACTGCTCATCCACAAGCCAGTTTCTCCCTTATTGCTGAAGAGTTTGCTGGAGACAGAGATGATGAAGTCTCTTCCAATCAGCAGTTATCATCAGAGAGTCAAGCCAAGCTGAAGGACATAATTTTATTCTTGAAAAAGGACATTGTTGCTTTAACCCAAGATTCAGACAAGATAAGGGAAATGGCAGAACTCATTGATCAAGAGCTTCCTTCCAATTTTGAAACTGCTATAGATGCCTTATCCCACCTCGATGATCACTTTGCTGCTATCAAAAGGGCACATAAGAACATGTCTACAAAGGCTGACCTGGAGAAAGGCAAGGTAGCCAAAGAACAGCAGGTCAAGGAGCTCTATTCTGATATCAAGTCAACCGAACACCTCTTGGGCACTTTAGAACCAGAGCTGCAGATCATGAGAGATGAAAGAACCAAACTTGAAGCTCAACTAGCTCAACTGAATGCTAACATTCAGTCTCATGAAGCCAAGCTCGCCAATCTGCCATCTCTTGACTCGGCCAAATCCAAGATACAATCAGTCATCAAAGAGATGCGGCAAATCAAGAGCAAGTTGTCAAAGATCCAGGACTCTGAAGAAGAGGACCAAAAAGCTCTTGATGTAGTTAACCGAATCAAGACTGATGCTCTTGATGTCATTAATTCCTTTCTGAATTTGTAGATACTTGGCTTGTACTGAAGATGTAAGCATTTAGGCTTGATCCTGTCATGCTTGAAAACATTTCCTTTTTCTAAAAAATAGAAAATTTTCATTTTTCTCTTTCTTCTCGGTTTTTACTCCTTTTAGCTGAATGCCATCGGCTTTCTGAACACAACTGCTCCTTTGATGAGCAATCACTTCTTCTGAATGTAACTGCTGTTAATCCATGCTCAAGTTCTAGCCGAACGAACCTTTTAGGTATTTAGCCGAGCGCACTCCGGGAATTTGAAGCGATAGCAACGACCGGCTCGGCCCAGCCCAATATCGGCCCATAGAAGTGTGAAAACCCTATTTCGTCGCTTGGTTTTCCCTAAGGCTCCGCCACGGCTCCCAACATTCATAAATAGGGCCCGTCGGTTCTCATCATCACCACACTCAAGCAGTTGCCATCTTCTATCTCTTCCACTTCCTCTTCCTTCCCGAGCCAAAAAACCCCCATCACCACCCATGGCAAGCGGCGACGATCGTGGCAAGCGCCCGGCCGAGGATGCAGCGGAGGGAAGCAACACCCGGCGCCGGCGGTGAGATTCTTTCACCTCTTGAGTCGTGTTATTCGATCTTTTTTACCCGATCTTGGTTTTGCCCCCTTGCGGTTACTCATCCGCTTTCTTGACCTTGTCCCAGGGGCGTAGGGATCACCGGCGACTATGTCTCCAACTTCGGGAGGCAGGTCGCCCGGCCGGCACTCACACTCCTCCTCCTGCTCCCGCTCCGGCAGCGGTAGGAGTAGGCAACCGTAGTGGTCGCCGCTTGAGGTGACGAGATAACTTCGCCTTCTTTGCGGTTTCTTTTCGGCATCTTGATCTTTTTTGTTTCAGGACCGCGTGGATGGGTTCCGCCAGCCAGTGGCACCTCCTGGCACCGGCCTCGGTGGCTGCAGCTCCTGCTCCCGCTCCGGCTCCGCCCCCGCTCCTGCTCCGGCTCCGGCTCCGGCTCCGGCCTCCTCGGGGTCTTCTTCCGGCAGTTCGTACCACCCCTATCCTTGGGGTCGGGCGGATGAGGAGATCCCGAATCCGTACAACGGCGATGACGCCGTCCGCTACCTCCGCGAGAGGGACGAGGCGAGGGAGCTTCTTGGTGAGGAGACCAAGAAGCACGGGATCGCCCAGTTGGAGTGGGAGAACCAGAGCAGGCAGCTCTGCGACGCCATCACCAGTAAGGCAGTTCTTGAACCTTGCTCGCTTCTCGTTTTTCCGTTTCATCTACTTGTCAGACTATCTTTTCTTGTTTCTTTGCAGACCTCTCCGCGGAGCTGGATCGCCTGAGGCTGGCAGCGACGGCGGTTGCCAACCAGGTGAACGCCAGGGGGCCGACCGTGGCAGATCGCCTTGAGGCGGTTCCTGGTCAGATTGATCAGGCCGCCATCCACGGTGTGTGCCTCGGCACCGCTCTTGGCCTGGCGGGGATGTCGTCCTGGACCGGGGACGAGTACACCTCCCTGCCGGTCGGCTTCCAGGGTGGGCTTCCCCATGAGATCGACGACATCGACGATCTCTTGGCGGAGTACGACGACCACGCCCTCGCCATGGCCGACGCCACCAACCCGCAGTCCGTCCTCAACAAGCTCTTCACCGAGGAAGAGGAGTAGCTTGTATTAGGATTGGCGCGGGTTGAAATAAAAAATGTTGGTTCCACCCTTGTTCTTGCATTTTAATGAAGAATGTTGGTTCCACCCTTGTTCTTGCATTGCTTTGTAGCGTAGCACTTCAATTCACTTACCTACCAAACAGAGATAAAATTATAACCGTTCACTTATACTTAAAAAATGGCTCAAGGCGATACAACTGTATCGGCTATTCTTGTTCTGAAGACGATACACACGATATCGGCTATTTTGTGCTAGAGGCGATACACATAATATCGGCTTTCTTCCTCCAACTTCTTTCCTTTATTCTGAAGGCGATTACAATCAAAATCGGCTATTTCACGCTTAACGTGTAGGTCAAGATTAAGATCCAACTTCAACACTTGGATAAAATTTCTTAAGGTATCTGCCATTGATGGCCCTTGTGAGCTCTTCTCCAAATAATGTTTTCAAGATGTATGCATTACCAGGTGCACAACTCACAACCCGAATAGGTCCTTCCCAATTTGGAGACCATTTGCCGAATGTTTTATCTTTTGTACCAATCGGCAATATTGTTTTCCAAACTAAGTCTCCCTCTGCAAATTGTTTGATCTTAACCTTTTTATTGTAGTACTTGGCAACACGCATTTTATTTTTCTCAATATTTTCCAAGGCTTTGAGACGGATCAAATGCAAATCTTCTAACTCATCCATCATTAGATCCTTATAATCTTTTTCTGCCAAGTCTTTCTGTAACTCCACTCGCCTTGATCCTGACTGCAACTCCCAAGGTAGCATAGCATTATGCCCATAGACCAATTCGTATGGAGATGCTTGTGTAGACCCATGAAAAGCCATTCGATAAGCCCACAATGCTTCATTAAGGACCAAGTGCCATCTTCTTGGATTCTCATCAATTTTCTTCTGGATGATTTTAATCATGATTTTATTTGACGCTTCTGCTTGGCCATTGGCTTGTGCATAATAAGGAGAAGAGTTGTACAACCTTATTCCCATGCTTTCGGCAAAATCACAAAACTCTGAAGAAGTAAACTGAGTCCCCTGATCGGTTGTTATGGTCTGTGGAATTCCAAATCTGTGAATTATGTGTTCCTTAACAAAATTGACCATGTTCTCTGATGTAACCATCTTCAAAGGGATAGCTTCGACCCACTTGGTAAAATAGTCTGTAGCTAATAGCACAAACTTGTGTCCTTTACTAGATGGAGGATTAATCTGCCCAATCAAATCTATGCCCCATCCTCTGAATGGCCAAGGCTTGATTATGGGGTTCAAAGCAGATGCAGGCGCTCTCTGAACATTACCGAATATCTGACAGTCTCGACATCCTTTGTAATATTCAAAGCAATCTTCCAATATAGTCGGCCAAAAATACCCAGTCCTCCTGATTATCCACTTCATTCGGTAAGCCGACTGATGCGCACCACAAGCTCCCTCATGAACTTCAAAAATAATCTTTTTGGCTTCTTCTCGGTTCAAGCACTTGAGCAATACTCCATCTATAGATTTGTAGTATAATTGATCATCAAGAAGCACAAACTTGAGGGCTTTATACCTGAGCTTTCAGGAAACTCTCTGAGATGGATCTTTTAAATAATTGATAATATTACATCTCCAATCATCATCTGCCTGATCAGTATTGAAAGCACCCTCTTCAATAGCAAAGACCTCTTGATTTTCACGATATCCAGAGGCAGTCTGAGCTAGCTTGTTGGCCTCTCCATTGTGCTCTCTAGGGATATGATGCAAAGTAACCATCGAAAAACTTTTCAAAAGCTCTCGACATTCTTCATGATATTTTCTCAACACATCATTCTTGCATTCATATTGCCCTGTTAATTGATTGATCACCAATTCAGAGTCACCAAATATCTCAACAGCAATGGCTTTTACTTCTATTAGTAACCGAAGGCCTCGAGTAACGCTTCATACTCTGCTTGATTGTTAGTGACATGATATTCAATTGAAAAGGCATACTCAAACATTTTTCCACGTGGAGATATTAAAAGAATACCAGCACCACCACCTTTGTCACA
Source organism: Themeda triandra (assembly GCA_018135685.1). NCBI lineage: Eukaryota > Viridiplantae > Streptophyta > Magnoliopsida > Poales > Poaceae > Themeda > Themeda triandra. The sequence goes on along the minus strand of JAENPR010001617.1, from coordinate 118,176 downwards.
TGATGATCCATCAAAAAATAATGCCCATGGGGCAATGTTAACCATCTCGACAGATAGATCACGGTGTTGAGTAATGAAATCGGCAATTATCTGTCCCTTCACTGCTTTTGCCGATTCATACCTCAGATTGAATTTTGACAGTGCTAATACCCACTTGCCAATTCTTCCATTTAAAATTGGCATTGATAACATGTGTTTAATTACATCAAAACTAGATACCACCACACATTCGGCATTTAACAAATAGTGCCAAAACTTGGTGCATGAGTAATAAACACATAAACAGAGTTTTTCTATAGCCGAATACCTTGTTTCAGGATCTAACAGTTTTCGGCTAAGGTAAGCTATTACCCTTTCTTTTCCATCAAACTCTTGCATAAGGGCCGATCCTATCGTTAGGCTATCGGCCGCCACATACAGCTTGAAAGGCTTCTCAAGTTGTGGAGGTACCAATACTGGTGGTGCCTTCATATATTGCTTGATTTCATCGAAAGCCTTTTGCTGCATGTCACCCCAAACAAATTTCTGATCTTTCTTGAGCTTCAATAATGGAGAGAAAGGTAGTACTCTTTCTGACAAATTGGATATGAACCTTCTCACAAAATTGATTTTGCCCAGCAATGATTGCAACTCTATGAGGTTAGTTGGGGGCACAATCTTATCTATTGCTTCCATGCTCTTTTTCCCAACTTCTATCCCTCCTTTGTGGATCAAAAATCCCAAGAACTCACCAGCCGATACTCCAAAGGCACACTTATTTGGGTTCATCTTCAAACCATGTCTTCTTGTGCACTCCAAAGTTTTCCTCAAATCGGCTAAATGTCCTTCATAATCTCTGGATTTGACCACCACATCATCAATATAAATCTCTACAATCTTGCCGATCAACTCATGAAAAATATAATTCATAGCTCTCTGATAAGTTGCACCAGCATTCTTCAACCCAAATGTCATAACTATCCACTCAAATAGACCAATATGGCCAGGACATCTGAATGCTGTCTTTGCAATATCCTCTGCTGCCATAAAAATTTGGTTATAGCCAGCATTGCCATCCATAAAACTGATAACTTCATAGCCTGCTGCTGCATCAACTAGCAAATTGGCAACTGGCATTGGATAACCATCCATAGGAGTAGCTTTGTTGAGATCTCTCGAAATCTATGCGACTCTCATCTTTCCATTTTTCTTGTATACAGGCACTATATTTGAAATCCAATCTGCATACCTGCATGGCCGAATAAAGTTTGCTTCTATCAGTCTTTCAACCTCTTTCTTTACATCGGCCAATACCTCCTCTTTGTAAATTTTTCGTGGAGGTTGTTTGAAAGGACAAAACCCAGGCTTAATGGGCAGCTTATGCTCAACAATTGATCGATCTAATCCGGGCATCTCTGTATAATCCCAAGCAAAACAATCCTTAAACTCATTCAACAACTCTACCAGCTTCAATTTGTATTCTAGGTCTAGATTTGCACTGATGTACATCGGCCTTGGCTTTGAATTGTCACCAACATCAATTTCTTCTAATTTATCGGCTGACATGAAACCACGACCCAGCTTGCCATTGTTGCCATCGATTGGATTGCCCATTAAAAATTACTGTCAGAGCCGACTGCTTGGATCGGCTGTTGATCTCTGTTGAACACATTGACAGGACCTTCGTTCCACTGTTTACCCAAAAGGCAATCTAGTCCATCATATTCCCAGTAACCAGGCTCCGAAGCAGCGACACTTACCGAATCATCAGCTTGAACAACTTCAACATCATCTCCAATCCACTGAATGAGAATTTGGTGCATGGTTGAAGGTATGCAGCAGTTTGCATGGATCCAATCCCTTCCTAGAAGCATACTGTATGCCCCCTTGCCATCAATAACAAAGAAGGTTGTGATCAAAGTCTTGGATCCAACCATCAGTTCAACATGCACAGCTCCACGAGTATCAGAAGCATTGCCAGCAAAATCTCTGAGGATCATGTCGACCAATAGGTCTTCACTTGTCATCCCAAGCTTTCGAAAGTTGTATAGGGCATAATGTTGATAGCAGCCCCTCCATCAACAAGCATCTTGGTCAGAGGCTTGCCATTGACATATCCTTTCAAATATAAGGGCTTCAAGTGATGATTTTTAACTGGCTTATCAAAAACTGCTTGCCGAGTCAACACCAATTGAGCCGTTAGATCTCGGCATTCAGTTTCATCAAAATCAGAATATACTTCATCCTGAACATCTTGATCTTCGGGAGCCCTAAACTCCAATGGGATGAAGAACACCATGTTAGCGTCAGCCGAAGGACCTTGTCCATCATCCTTTTTCTTAGGACGCCATATCGGCTTCTTTTCGGCTAATTCTTGTTTCAGCTCCTGATTCCTTAAACGCTAAACTCTTCTCTTCTGGCTTTTCCTTAAACCAGGAGGACACCACTGACCTCTTTGCCATCTATATGAACTCTCTTCTGCATTGTGAGCACTGCTATGAGCCCAAGCTTGGTCTGCAAACCTTTTCCTCTGATGTCCATCTAAATTATTCATTTTTAGGCGCCGATCGTCCTCAGGAACTCTTATTCCAAGTCTATCATGGACGGGACGGCGGTTGACTCGAGATTGCCTGTACTCTAAATATTGATCACTGCATTTAGGGCAATTGTTCCTAGCAGGCAACTTCAAGCCTTCATTCCAACAGTGTCTGAAGAAGGAACAGTTCCAATGAGACTGCTCTTGCTCTCTCCTGTACTCTTCTTGTTCTCTTTGGCGCACTTCTGCCTCATATCTCCGACGCTCTGCCATGAACCTGCGCTCCTCTTCAATGAACTGCTGCTCCTCATCATACTCTAGCTTCTTCTCCTTCTGCCACTTATTCAACAAATGGCGTGCTGTAACTCTGTGCTTCGGCTTAGCATGTATTCGGCAATCTCCCTGGACTGCATTTGAAGTTTGGCCCTTCTCCATTCGGCTATTTTTGAACCGAACTTGCTGCACTTCTTCCTTGGTAACTTGCCGATCAGGGTCAACAGCACCGCTCTCCTTGGCTCTTTCAGAAGTCAAAACTTTCACTTTTTCCTTCTCTTTAGAATCACTAGCATCCACCATGCCTATAGAGAAAGAGACCATGTTCTGAGGGAACGGATGTTTATCCACTTTCATTTTGCCATCAAACCTCAAGTGTCCATCTTGAATAGCTTTCTGAATCTTTACTCTGAACACTCGGCAATCATTGATATGATGAGAGCTAGTATCATGAAATCCACAATACTTCTTGTCCTTCACTCCTTCTGGGCGCAACATGGGATGGCCTTCTGGCAATTTAATGCGTCCTTCCTGTATCAGATACAAAAAGAGCTTGTCTGCTTTGCTGACATCAAAATCATAGGACCCTTTCTGCTGCTTCACCCATCGTTGACTGACCAAAGTAGGCTCCTTTGTCCAGTTCAGCTCTGCAACAACCACCTCGTCTTCATCTTCATATTCAGATGCTTCTTCTAGAAAACCTTGGTATACATCAAGGGTAGCACTGTTCTTTTGAAAATGAGTATCTCTTCTGAATCCCTGAGCCTGGTTGCTCATAGCTACCAATTTTTGTGAGAGCTGTCCGAGGTCTTCAAACTCCATGCCAAACAGCTTGTCCTTGATGTGAGGCAACATGCCTGCAATGACCAACTGTGGGAGCTGATCATCAGGTATGTTCAGAGAATAGCACATGTTTTTAGCTTCTCTGAACCTGCGAAGATACTCTATTGGTGTTTCAGTAGTCTTCATCCTCATGGCCCACAGATCGACTAACTTCTTCTCATTGGTCCCTGTGTAAAAATATGAATGGAACTTTTGTTCCAAATCTGCCCATGTACCAATGGAATTAGCCTGCTGAGATGCAAACCATGTGAAAGTCGACCCTGTTAGAGACATAGGAAAGTATCTGATTCCCAAGCTTCATCACCTACAGCCTCTCCAAGTTGCATCAAGTACCTGCTAATGTGCTCAATGGTACTGGTGTCATCCTGACCTGAGAACTTGGTCAGATCTATCGGTGGCTTTACCCTTGGTGGAAGAGCTACCCTATTGTACCACTCTGGATAAGGAGACTTGTATGCATATGCTTGAGTTTTTGGCTTTAGGCCGAATTGATTCTGCATCATATCAGCCATCTTACTTAAGAGAACATCATTTGCATCTTGAGCTCCCTGTTGTCTCCCAGCAGGTGCTCCTGATGCACTCTTATAACCTGGATTCGGTAAAGCATTGATGGCACTATAATCAGCAAACTCATTATACCCATCTCCATAAATTCTCTTCTGTAGCCTGTTGGCTACTGGGGAAATCTTATAAGCAGATGCTGGTATGTCTGTTGTCGCACCAAAGGCTACTTGATCATGAGCTTGTTGTTCAGTCACAGGAGGCTTCTGTTTGTCAACATAAACGGCTCCATCTTTGCTTGTACCATCCATGTTTCCTCCCTCAATCACCTTTGCCGAAGACTTCTGCGTGTTAAAAAACACTGGTCCACCAAGCTCACCAAAAGCCTCTTCAAAACGCTTGTCGACTGCTGGACCAAAAGTGTCAACCATGACTGTTCTGAAGGTATTCAGAAAAGCTGTGTTGTGGTTCAACATGGTATCTCCCACATCTTTATAGATGATCCCGACTACCCTCTGCATCTCCTCCTCATCAGTAACATCAGTTTGATTAGGAAGAAGAACTCTCGGCAACGATTGCTTCAAGATCACCTTGTTGCTCTTGTTCTTGGAGAAAGACAGCAGGCACTTCTGTTGAAACTGCTCAAATGCTTGCTCCACCATCTGTACGTCTGTGTTCTGGCTGCAGCTCATCCATAACCACATTCAGAACGTGACTATTGTCAATCTCCGATCCCATCTCGAACAAAAAAGATGTCCCACTGGGCGTGCCAAAAAGTGTGTTAACACAAAAAGTGCACTGTGTCTCACACACAGCAAGCCGGAAAGCCTAGCTTCAATCGGGTGCCCGGGCGTCTGAATCCGGAAGCGTGCCAGTCGATTTGACCTGAAAATCGACAAGGGATGAAACAGCAAGATCAAAACTGGAACATGCTGGGTGAGACCAGACAGTTCCATCTTTACGGCCCTGAAGCCACATACGACGACATATAGCTATAGAAGCTATCTGCCAACATGTTTGCAATTCATTCGGCTAATGTAACATGAATGATGTGAATAGAACTGAAATGCCAAATACGTGTATATGAAGACATGTTTGAACAAGATTAAATCATTAAAGCATATCAAACTATATCTCAGGTTTAAAGCATCATCAAGCACGAACAATTAAAGATAAGTAACTTATAAATATAAATCTACTAAGATAACACATGCATAGGCTACTCCAACTAGTCTGCAGCACGTCTAGCCTTCATAAACCCGTCGAGCACATGCTAAAGCAAGTTAATCCACCGCATGATACGACCTGCTATAAGCATATACCACTCTCTACTCTTAGATCAATCCACCGCATGATACAATCTAACAATAAAGAGCTAAAAGCACGTAATTGCCTAAACAGATCTATAAATACTCGTTACACGTGTAAGCATAACCAAATCGGCAAGGTTGCCGAATCGGGGTCCATGAAGAAGGAACAAACAAACTATTGTGATCTAGAGCAAAGCAAAGCCTACATCTGCCGCAAGATACCCAGCTTTAACCAAGACCTAGACACTCTAACTTGTATGAACCCGCAACATGTAACAATCTTGATTGAACTAATTCGGCCATATGAGCTCAATCTACTTTGTATTGAGTAAGCATGAAGGGATGATCGAAAGCCGAAAAGAGTATCAATCTAGATTGGGCAAAAGAGTGTTGCAAATAATTAAATAAACTAAACATGCAACACATGATAACTTAATAAATCAATTAGATCTTGCCAAATCTAAAAGAGCCGGTAACTATCTTTACTCATGTCTTAATCCGCCGCATGATACAAGGCACAAGCAAAAACCTCCCATGATCGAGCTTAGATCTACCGCATGTTCTAAGCTAAAACAATGAGACTACTTGCATCATAATCTAAATCCACCGCATGATACTAGACATGATAGCAAGGTTGCCGGACTTACGGAGGTCGACGGATAGATTGGCCCTCTCGAAGAACTCGACGACACGACTAGAAGGACTCGAAAGGTGGCACGTAGCCGATTGTATTGAATTGGTTGTGAACTCTTATTACAATTGTCGAGGGTTTATATTTATACCCTGGACAAGACATGAGTCCTAGACGACTACGATCTATCAAACAAAATTGGAAAAACACATAATCTCAACTCTAACCATAATTGGAGTCCTTGATCATTATGACTCCTTCCTTTCTAGGACAGCTCCTCCTTTCCTTTCTTGTTTCCCTAACGAAGCCATCGCTCAGCTAGGAACAACCGACCGCTTGATCATTTACCGAACATATGGAAAGTTAGCCGACCGCACACATATTTGCCGAATCTGTCTCTCTGTCTATCGTGGGCCCACCTGTCATCTCCTTTACCAAATTTCGGTGTTAACAATTATACTTTTTTGTTTTAGATTTGTTCATATGTATAATTTGGGGATGTACTTATGTGTTAAGTTTTAATATATCCCCCTTCCCTTTCATAGAAAAAGAACGGTATAGGAAGGACAAAAGAAATATTGTGTAGAGAGTGGCAATAAGGCCAGGTTTTAGCCTTTAAGGAAGAATGCTTGGGTGGAGGAGTGTAATTTTAACATAATTTTCCTTCATCAGGAAAACATCGGTTCAGGAAAAGATCGGCAAAGAGAATGCAATTTTAACTACTAAAGAAGGAACTTTAAGAGGGGAGGGGGGCAGGATTGGGGTGGCATAATAGAAAAATTGGAAAAGATCAAAAAAGACGTTGTAAAAACATGGAAACTTGTGAAATCGGACATTTTCTCATCGAAATGCAAACTTTCCTTTACATATATACTATGGCATGATAGGGATTTGGGATGGCTCATGGTATGGAAAAGGTTGTGAAAAAGAGGAAATAGTGGACCACCTACACTTGGTATACCTAGCTTGATAGATTTGGTTGGAAAACTTCTCTTTGAAATTTCCATGAAATTTGGCTAGGGATAGCAGGAGAGCAGTGACCGACACCCCAAAATTATGTGTTAGCTGGAGTGGGTTGGGCTCTTTGGAAAATAATAATAAATGACCAAGTTTTCTGTAGTAAAATCATTAAATGACATAAGCAAGTGGATCTTTGTCCTTCTTTAGTTTTCTTATTAAGCAATGACAAATATATGTGTTGTAGTAGGATTTTGGGATCGGTCTTGTCTTTCTATGTTTGCAAATTGTATTCTCTCGTAGTCTTGTTGTAGTAGTGGACCATTGGCTAAACTATTCTAGTATAACAAGTTTTGTTCCTAATCAAACAACATCAACAACACGATTCTAGATTTCTAGTAGTTTTCACTACTACAGCAAGACACTACAAGGGCGGATAAAAAGCCTCTGTAAGGGCGGTTGGGCGAGCCGCCTCTACGCCCCCGATCTTATAGTGAGGGGCACTGTAGGGGCGGCTCAACACCAGCCGCCCTTACAACACGAGCAGCCGCCCTTACAGTGCCTTCCACTGTAAGGGTGGCTGGAACACCAGCCGCCCCTGCAGTTAGATGTTGTAAGGGCGCTCAATCTAGAGCCGCCCTTACAGTGGATTTTCTATTTAAAAAAAATCAAATCCAAATACAAATCTGACCATAGAATATAATATAGAATACAAATCTGACCACATGTACAGATATATACATCCCCAAACCATCATTACATAGTTTCAAATCTGACCACAATATTAACCATCATTACAAGCCATAATTAAAAATGTTCACAAGTCTACATAGTCATAGTTCAGAAGTTCAATTCCACATAGATATAAGATTATAAGGGCAACTTGTAACAAAAGAAGCATATTGGTGCTAGTCCTAAAAGTACTTATGGGAATGAGCATTTCTCAAACTAAACTGATGTTGTTGTCTTGCTCTTGCTCCTGCTCATATGCAGAAAACAGAGGAAAGAATAATAATTGTGGTTCAATACAATACATGTATAGAATAGAAGTGCAATCAATAGTTATGCCACCTCCAACCATAGATATTATGTCTTGATGGAGATAAAATTCATTGTCATCTAATTTAGGTTCTTTCATCTGGTTTAGTGCTACTCTTTTTTTAAGAAATGCTTTAGTGTTATCTAGAAGGAACATATATCCTTCCATTCAGAGTAGTAGCAAGGGAGACATTGGTCGAGCAAATTACCTTTCGACCAGATCACCAATTCTCAATCAAAGTGATTACCAACTCCTAACAATATGGTCCATCAGAGAGATAATTCTGCATAAATAAAAGGCATATTAATGAGCTATTGTGGAAACTGGGCTGCATAAATAACATCAATTTGCATAAAAAAATGTTCCAATGCTTATAAACTGAAGTGCAGCACCCAAAGACACTACAACATGCAATGGATCTCTATTTGCATGTGTTGAATAAGCAAATTACCCAAAAGCATGGACACGACTACATGAGTAATATTCAAGTCTGAGGTGATGTATCATGATAGGATAATTGAATGTGCATACTAGGCTGCTGCTCTCAAGGTTCGGTAATCCAAAATATTTCTTCTCTAGTACACAAAAACTGAAGCCTTCATCGTTCAGAGTGTGTCTGCAAACAGAAGCACAACTAAGTACAGAGTAGAGAAGGCATGCATCATGTGGAATCAAATTAGCGCAGATAAGATACAACATTCATATATAATTCATGAGTTTGTCACCAATACTGAGCAGAAGGAATTGCAGCTTACCTAGGAGCCGATGGCAGAGAAGAGGGATGCAGAGAGCTGCTGGATGAGGTCGGAGGCTCAGGGTCGGTGCCGACGTCGCTGCTGGTGATGGGGAGCTCGTCGTCGCCGGTCATAGAGGAAGGGGGCCGCGCCGGGAGAGGAGCGCCATGGCCGCTCGGGCCCGCCTCAAGGCGCACCGGATCCGGCGCCGCCATACCACACCGAGCGGGTCCCGTAGGCCCACGCACCGGATTTCGATGGGAAGGGGCCGCCACATCCATGGCTCTTGTCGGGGAGGGCCATCGCCGCACCGTCGTCGGAGCTCAGGGAGGGCTGCCGCCGCAGGGTCGGTGAAGAAGCCGGGCCTGGGGAGGATCGAGGCACGCCGTCGCCGTCTGCTGCGCGTCAAGGAGGGGGCACGCCGCCGGCTGGGGAGGCGCGTCGTCGGCCTCACCGAGCGATGTGTAACCCCCGCGGCCTCGCTGCAGGGATAGGGGAGGGGATGGCGGCGGCCCTCGCGGCCTCGCTCCGCAAAGCGGCAGCGACCGTCATGGCCTCACGCTTCTGGTGGAGGTGGATGACAGCCAGCGGCTGCCGAGGGGAGGAGGGCGGGATCGAAGCTGCTCCTCGGGGAGGGCAATGGCCGCGTCGGCGGCGGCGCTGTGGCCTGGATCGAGGGAGGAGGGTGGGAGGGCAATGGGGGTAAGGTGGGGTGGGGATGGGATTAGGTTAGGGTTTCGGTGCTTATATAGCACCTAAGATGGTTGGGCCTGGTGGGCCGCCGGTTGGCCCAATGGGCCGTGCGGCTCATATAGTTATAAGGAGCCCAAAGCTCCATATAGTATACATACTTAAAAAATATATATTAATATACACAATTAATATATGATATATTTATATCATATTTTTTTATTATTTCACATATACGTACACTTGTTTTCTTGATATATTTATATTTATAATTTCCAAGTTATTTCATTGAGATCATTTAGCATTTCGTTTGACCATGTCTCGCCTTGGATTCTCAAAACCTCTGACCAGAGGTTACTGGAACATCAGTTTTTTACGGCTACACGCGGGTTTTCGACACCCTAGACGGCCCCACCTCGGAAAATCATGAACATCAAGTTTGATCCACTCATCAAGACCAACAATTGATATATATGTCATTTTTGCATTTGACGAAGTGTTACGAAAGTGTAGTTCTAAATCCACACGTCCCGAATGAAGTTTCATTAAGTCTGTGTGGGATTCAAAAATTTATGACTAGAGTTTACCAACACTTTCTCAAATACAAAAATGTTCTATGTATGAAATGTGTATCTTGATGAGATATAACTATCTTGTATTCAAAAGTTTTTAATTTGAGGTCATTTGGTACCTCGTTTGACTAGGGTTGACCATGTCTCGCCTTGGATTTTCAAAACCTGTGACAAGAGTTTACTGAAACGTTTCCAAATGCAAAAGTGTACTATGTATGAAATGTGTATATTGATGAGATGTAATTATCTTGTATTCAAAATTTTTCATTTAAGGTCATTCAGGGCCTCGTTTGACCTAGGTTGACCAAGTCAAACCTTCGTTTCTTCGGAAAATACGCGTTGACCGGACCCTAGATGGCCTCAGTGCAAAAGTGATGAACAGAAAGTTTTCTCCACTCATCAAGATACACATTTTTTCTAATGTTCATGTGAGATCGTTTGGACCACTCAAACTTTGAAACTTCAGTTTTTCACGGCTACACGCGGGTTTTCATCACCCTAGATGGGCCCACCTCGGAAAGTCATGAACATCAAGTTTGATCCACTCATCAAGACCAACAATTGATCTATAGGTTATTTTTGCATTTGACGAAGCATTACGAAAATGTAGTTCTAAATCCACACGTCCCGCATGAAGTTTCATTAAGTCTGTGTGGGATTCAAGAATGTGACTAGAGTTTACCAACACTTTCTCAAATGCAAAAATGTTCTATGTATGAAATGTGTATCTTGATGAGATATAATTATCTTGTATTCAAAAGTTTTTCATTTGAGGTCATTTGGTACCTCGTTTGACTAGGGTTGACCATGTCTCGCCTTGGATTTTTCAAAACCTGTGACAAGAGTTTACTAAAACTTTTCCAAATGCAAAAGTGTACTATGTATGAAATGTGTATCTTGATGAGATGTAATTATCTTGTATTCAAAAGTTTTTCATTTGAGGTCATTCAGGGCCCCGTTTGACCTAGGTTGACCAAGTCAAACCTTTGTTTTTTCGGAAAATACGCGTTGACCGGACCCTAGATGGCCTCAGGTGCAAAAGTGATGAACAGAAAGTTTTCTCCACTTATCAAGATACACATTTTTTCTACTGGTCACCTTTTCATCTGAAATCGTTTGGACCACTCAAACTTTGAAACTTCAGTTTTTCACGGCTACACGCGGGTTTTCGACACCCTAGACGGGCCCACCTCGGAAAGTCATGAACATCAAGTTTGATCCACTCATCAAGACCAACAACAATTAATATATAAGTCATTTTTGCATTTGACGAAGTGTTATGAAAGTGTATTTCTAAATCCACACGTCCCGCATGAAGTTTCATTAAGTCTGTGTGGGATTCAAGAATTTGTGACTAGACTTTACCAACACTTTCTCAAATGCAAAAATGCTCTATGTATGAAATGTGTATCTTGATGAGATATAACTATCTTGTATTCAAAAGTTTTTCATTTGAGGTCATTTGGTACCTCGTTTGACTAGGGTTGACCATGTCTCGTCTTGGATTTTTAAAACCTGTGACAAGAGTTTACTGAAACTTTTCCAAATGTAAAAGTGTACTATGTATGAAATGTGTATCTTGATGAGATGTAACTATCTTGTATTCAAAAGTTTTTCATTTGAGGTCATTCAGGGCCTCGTTTGACCTAGGTTGACCAAGTCAAACCTTCGTTTTTTCGGAAAATACGCGTTGACCGGACCCTAGATGGCCTCAGGTGCAAAAGTGATGAACAGAAAGTTTTCTCCACTCATCAAGATACACATTTTTTTCTAATGGTCACCTTTTCATCTGAGATTATTTGGACCACTCAAACTTTGAAACTTCAGTTTTTAACGGCTACACACGGGTTTTCAACACCCTAGACGGGCCCACCTCGGAAAGTCATGAACATTAAGTTTGATCCACTCATCAAGACCAACAATTTATATATAGGTCATTTTTGTATTTGACGAAGCGTTACGAAAATGTAGTTCTAAATCCACACGTCCCGCATGAAGTTTCATTAAGTCTACGTGGGATTTAAAAAATTGTGACTAGAGTTTAGCAACACTTTCTCAAATGCAATAATGTTCTATGTATGAAATGTGTATCTTGATGAGATATAATTATCTTGTATTCAAAATTTTTTCATTTGAGGTCATTTAGTGTCTCGTTTGACCAGGGTTGACCATGTCTCACCTTAGAATTCTCAAAACCTGTGACCAGAGTTTAGTGAAACTTTTCCAAATGCAAAAGTGTCCCATGTATCAAAGTTAGAACTTGGTGAGCTCTAACTTTTTCATATTCAAAAGTTTTTCATTTGAGATAATTTGCTGCCTCGTTTTAACTAATTTGTGAAACACCACTGTATGGACGGCTGGATCACCAGCCGCCGTTACAGTGGTCTGTTGTAAGGGCGGCTGGATCACCAGTCGTCCCTACGGTACCACAGCCACTGTAGGGGCGGCTCCATCATCAGCCGCCCCTACAATTTTGGGGCAAGCGTTCCCATAGTTCGTTTTTAACGTAGTGTTTATTTATCGGTAAAAACGTACCCAGGTGAAAATGGTGGCGAAACAATCTGAAAGGTCAGATTAGACGCGTTAAGTAGGAAAATGAACAAGAAAAATGCAAACTATTCTAGAAGACGTGCCTGCCTGCCTGGGTACGGTGTGCCGTGTGCCCTGTTGCCACGCGCAGGACCTGGCTCGGTCTCCCTGGGCCACACATCAGCCACAAGTCTCTCTCTGGCCCCTGCGCGTAGAGATCGAGTCGACAACTCCACGTCACTGCGCGTAGAGATCGAGTCAAGGAAAAACGGCCGGCGCGTGGGCCAGCGAGTGAGAGTTAGCTGTGTTCCATGGATTCTCTCGCTGTCACGATCATTATTGGCACGTCTGTGCTCTCACCCATAGCAGCTTCCCACTAGCTTTATCAAGAATCAGAAACCGGCCTGCCGGAGCCGACGGAGGGCTATGGAGGACATTCAGCTGCCGGCGGACGTCCTCACGTCGGTGATGTGCCGCGCCACCACGGGCCCGCGCGCTGCATGCATCGCCGCCACGGTGTCCCCGGCCTTTCGCTCTGCGGCAGACTCCGACGCCGTCTGGTCGCGTTTCCTCCCGGCCGACCTCGCGCCGCTCGTCTACCCGTCGCCTCTGCCACGCTCCAAGAAGGAGCTCTTCCTCAGCCTCTCCGGGACCCATGCCCTCCTCGATGACGGCCTCATGGTCTGTGAGCGGTGTCATTGCTTTTTCTCCGTGTTTCCCTTTATCGATCGATCGATCACAAATTAGCTATCATCAAGCTAATACCGTTTTCTCCCAGAGCGTGTGGCTGCATAGGGAGACCGGCGCCAAGTGCTACATGGTCGCGGCGAGAGCTATGCACGTCGTATGGGGCGACGCACCGCAATACTGGCGTTTGGATCCCGCGCCAAGACTCTAGGTTTGCTCAGCCAAGTTTCGTATTTTGTTTATCATTAAATTTATATTGATCTACTGTGTGTTATAATCTAGCAAAAACAATTTGTGGGTTATATATATTGGTACGGTGCAATAATTTGTTTTCTAATGTTTACCATTCACTGTCAGGAATTTAAAGTTGTACCAAGTTGAACCAACAATATTTTGAGTCCCCTCTCATTTGTAAAACTGGACTTTAGCCTACCTCGACTTTTCAAATCAGTTGGTTTTACACTTTAAGCTGTTTTGGATTGTGGTTTATTTGGCGTGGCATCCACAACAATCATGCCACATCACACAATGGAGTAAAGCAGATTTTGTTCATATTGCCTCCATTCCAAATTATGACCTTTTTTATTTTTTGTGTACATAAATCCACTTGATATGTTTCTAGATAAAATATGTCTAGATACATACTTCCTCTGTCCTGAAAAAGTCAAATTATTCTAATTTTGATCAATTTTTTAGAAAAGAACAATAGTATTTGTGATGTTAAATGTGCATAATTAGGTTTATTGTGAGATATATTTTTATAATATACTTGTTTCCTGTGTTAGATAATAATATTCTTTATTATAAATTTGGTCAAACTTACACTAAGTTGACTTAGGACAAACTAAAATGCACTATATTACAGGACGGATAAAGTATATAGCAAAATAGATGAACAAAAAAGTCAAAACGACCTATAATTTGGAACGGATGGAGTGTCAAATAATATGGGCCTATATGTTGTTTATAGTCAAAATAAAAGCCAAACGACATATTTTTAGCATTTTTTGGCCATTTTCCTCATAACCCGTACTAAAACATAGAAACTGCGTCGGAGTAGCTTATTTTGGCCACACTTTCCTCCATTTGTGTAGCTTCTCAAGGAACCGCTTCTCCCAATAGTTGCACTAAACATGGTCTTAATAATAGTATAAGCATGATGTGGTTACATTATTATTATATAACACTTATGTTTTCATCAAAGTCACAATTTTTTTCATAGTCCAAGGCCCTTTTGGTTAGGCTTCCCAACGTGTTATGGCTTCTGAAAAAACCAAAAGCTATCCAAAGCGGTTGGCTTACACTCAAATTCTTCCACAAAAACAACTTCTTCCTAGTTATTTTTCACAATACAGCTCGGTCGAAAAAAAATTGGATTTGTGCCCCCACGTCGCTCCCTCCTGGGGCGACTCGGGCGGCGCTGCTCCCCTCCGCCTCCAAGCTCCCTCTCTGGCCATCGCCCCCGGCTGCCACCAGAGCTCGACGCCGGCTCTCCGACAGAAGGCAAGGAAGGCGGCGGTTGGGTCATGTCCCTCTCCTCGTCCCCGCCCTTCCCCCCGGCCATGGTGTCCCGAGGCGGTGTGGATGGATTCTTGGGGGGTAGTTGCCGGCGACGGGTTCGCTGACTGCAGTGCCCGGATCCAGCACCCTACTTGTCGGATGTGGCCTGTTGACACGCGGATCCGTGTCCTGGTGGTGGGGAGCGCCTACGGCTTCGTGGGGGTGGCGAGGACGACGCAGCTACGGTGGCATGGTGGACTGGCGGCGGCCCTTCTTCCGCCGGCGGCGGGTTCCCGGCCTGCAACACCCAGATCTGGCACCCTTCTGGCAGGATCTGGTTTGCTAGCGCACGGATCCGTGTCCTGGTGGTGGGGAGCGGCTCGACTGGCGGGGGCCCTCCTCCCGGCCACCTGGGCCGGTTGAGGCGGAGGTGCCTGGGCTGTGGCCTCGGCGGTGGTGCTGGCTTGGTTGCGCGGGGTGCTGGAGGGGTGGCTGTGGAGGTGGAGGCGTCAGCGTTCTCCGGCGTCTGGCGTTGCGGTGGTGTGGTTGTTGTTGTTGGTGGTGCAGCTCTACTCGGCGATCGTTCGGCTTCTTCGGTGATGCCGTGGGGGCATGATCGGCTGTGTCTTTGGGCCTGCCTGCGGTGCCATGGTGATGTTGCTGGCGGTGCCATGCCCAGCTGAGGCCGCTCGTCTCCGGTGGGGCTCGCCGGCGGGGGATGTGGAGGTGGTGCTCATCGGGCGCACGGTGCAGTGGCGGGGTTCTGCCCCTCTCTGCTCATCCCCTCCTTCTTCCAGTTGATGTTGGCTTTGCAGCGGTAACTGGGGCGCGTGCTGGCGTTGGGGGGCGGCCTCCGTCTATGCCGTCCTTTCCCCATGTCCCTAGTCACCGTCGTGGGGCGTTTCGTTGAGGGGACGTAGGCCTTGGCGTCCATGGGGGTGCTGGTATTGGGGCCTGGCCTCAGGCCTGGTACCTCCTGGGCATAGACGGAGTGCGCAGCTGGTGGACGTGCACGGCGGTGGGCGGCAGGTCTTCGACATACGGTCTTGGCCAGGTTCCGGTGCAGCTTTGCGGCTGCTTGCATGGCCGGCGCGTCGACTCCCGGTGAGGCTTTTGTTGGATGTCTGGCAGTGACGTTTTGGTTTCTGGCGGGTCCCGGCATCTCGATCGACGTCCTGTGGGCTCTTTGGGCAAAGGCTTGGCGATGACAACCCCTGCGAGTGTCGTTCCCCTGTTGAGGGCGTCGCGTCCCGAGCACACTCCACTGGTGAAAACCCTATCCTTCCCTGGACGAGCGACGGAGGCGCTTGGACGTCGTGACCTTCTTGAAGGCTTCGCTATGGATTTCGACTCGATCGGGACGTCTCAGGCAGGGCTAGTTCGTCGTCTCTACGGTTGTGTTGCGCGGTTGGTGTCAGTGGTGGAGTAGGTTAGTTTTTTTTGTTTTTATTTGTTTTCTTCGAGCTTTCAGTTGAGTGGTGGCTTGTGCCGATGACCCAATCCAACCGAGTTTAGTGGTGTCGAGTGGTTGCTCGCGTCGATAACCCAATTCGACCGAGGAGTAGCGGCTTGTGTCGATGTCCCAATCCGACCAAACAAGGAGCTGAGTGGGCGCTGGAGGTGGCGCGAGTTGAGTTGTTTTGGTACCTAGGGGTGCAGGTGGAGTAGGGTACCCTCCAAAATTGTATGGTTTTTCTGGTCCAGTTTCCGGTCAAAAAACTGAGCTGACACTTGTCTTTTCTTTTATTCATCTAGTAGAAATCACGGCAAAGTTTTTGTCGTCCTTTTGAAAAAATAGTTATTTTTCACAACACCTCTAGACCAGCTTCCACTAGCTAACTTTCACAGATTTATTTACCCACTTGACACTAGTTACTAAATAATTCAAATTTAGTAATCATAAGGTAGGGTAAACTTTTAAAAAAACTATGATACTAGTTCCATAATTTTATGAGCTATCATAAAAATCCAATTTACTCCATCATGTCTGACGTGGCTCCACGTGTGACAAAACTGCCATCCAGAACTACCCTGTACTGTTCAAGAACATATAGTTTTAAAAGTTGAAGGGGGTTAAAAATCTGGTTTTCTAAATGAAGTGGAAAATTCAAATTATCTTGAAAGTTGAAAGGAATAAAAAAGGACTCTCTGTTTTAAATTTGACTCAATGAAATATAAATTACCTGGCTCTTTCGAGTAGAATCCATGGAGATGAGTAAAATACTTTGATGGTTTGTAGTAACAGTCAAGCAAACATGAGACTACTTTAGTGGTTTGGACTAGCACTCAAGGAAATGTGGAATTACCTTAGTGGCTTGGTTTAGCACTTAAGAATATGTTTTTTTTTTTTTGGATGTTCCATGAAATCCCAAGGTGATGATACATCTTTGTGGGCTCAATTTGAGAAAATTGGTTTTCTACCATCTGAAATAGTGGGTTTCGCAACTTTACCATCCTAGTTGATTTCGCAAAAATAACAACCCAAAACATGTTTCTTGTTTTAGTTGCCATTTTCTCTATTTCTCTGTTTTCCTTTTTTCTCCTATACTAAAAATAAATAAAGAAAGGACAAAACTGCCCCTTATCCTTTTTTACGTACGGGCCTCATTCTGTACTCTGTACTATGTACTATGCAGTATGCCTTTTATACACGATATTTATTTATATAGTATACTATATAAACAGAAGTACTAATTGGTATATATAAGCTACCATTTGTTTGTTACCTCATCATGCATGAAACGACCTGAATTTCAATTTGCTTCAAAACTCTCGCAGGTTCGTAGAATGCGCTGAACTATTGGCGGTTTGTTGGCTGGACTTCTTCAGCGCCATAGAAAGCAGGATGCTATCAGAAAACACGCGCTACGCCGCCTACCTCGTGTTCAAGATGGACGATGACTGCTACGGACTAGATTCTCCACTACAGATGGCATCAATCCACATTGGACAAGACGAGATATCATCTCACCCAGTCCGCCTGCAGAACAACATAGGCAACGAACAGAACGACGGCGGCTCTGTGGAAGGAGCTGCTCCTCGGCTTCCCATGGAAAGGCCCGATGGGTGGACGGAGCTGGAGATAGGAGAGTGGGACAATCACGGAGGTGAAGATAAACAGGTTTATGCCAGAGTGAGAGAGACCACCTTTGGAGGCAACTGGAAGAAAGGCCTTATTTTGCAAGGTGTTGAGATAAGACCCAAGAACTAATTGAGGGCAGATATACTGTTTGTGAAATCAAGAGCCTATTTGCTGTGTATATGAATGTTTTAGTGTTGTGTCACTCGATAGTTGAACTGTTTTGCATTTGTATGCTCCCATGTCAAAACATTATTTTAAGCACTGTGTGCAATGATAGGAAGTCATTCAATAGACTGTATAGTAATTCATCAATCAGACCAGAAATGAGATATTCTAGGTGGACAGGTGGTGAGTGAAGGAACTGAGCTGACTGCATTACAGCACATGGTTTTGTAACATGTAATAAGTATGGGGAGCGAAGAGCTCACCACCATGTGCAGCAGCGAGAAGAAACAGAAGGCTTGGACACCCAGATATGTGCAGTTTCAGAAGTGATGGGACAGTAGGAAGTGAGCTTACACATGGACATCCTCGAACCCTTAGGGGGGGAATAGTAGGAATTTCTCTAGGGAAGAACAATCTTTTTTTTTTTTGAAGATCCGGATCAAGTCCGGCTTATATTAATAAGGAGAAGGAGAATTACATGCGCAAGCAGCGCAAAAAACAACCTCCTAGATTTGACAGACTGACAAACTAGGTGTGGAAGAAAACCAAAGCTGACTACTCACGTTCTAAAAACAACCAACGTGCATCAATTAGCTGCACTATCATGGGACCTCCGCCGCGTCTGCCCCTACCCCCGCGGCAATTGCAGCTAGCGCCTTGCAAAGCTCAATGTCGTCAAGCCTCGCCGCGGTCCGTAGTGCCTTGATCGCTTCGTCAGGAAAGACCTGTCCAAAACTGTCAATGCACGCGGTGACTACTGCATCCGTCACCGACGACTTGCCATTGATGAACTCCAGGTCGTGCGCGAGGCGGAGCTGGGCATGTTGTGCCACCGTCGTGGAGGAAGGACGAGTGGCCAGATGCAGGCTGGAGCGGGTGGGAGCTACTGCCCTTCTAGCTCCTCTGGTCCTCGGCTTACTGGCCTGCTGTTTTGGAGGCGATGCCGATCTTGAAAGTAGCGGCTCCGGAACCTTCGGGGACATTTTCTTGCAGAAGACGGCGCAAGCATCATCGTCCTCTGTCTCCGTGCCTCCATCAGCTTCCTCAATTCCCAAGCCGTCCTCCTCAGTGTCGTCAACCGCTGCGTCCGTCGCGGGGTCCTCAACCACGTCTGGTGGGAGGTCCGCTCCGTGTGTTGCTTTGCTTCGGCGGCCGTAGACGAGCAGCGGCTTAGCCCGCTCAGGCCCCCTCCGCGTGTCGTCCTGTCCGCGTGCCCCCACAGCGGGCGCACTAGGCAGTTCGAACGCAGAAGGGGGCTCCTCCAAGGCCGGGTCTTCTCCCGCAGGTGGCCCCGCTGGAGGGGCGGCCACCAGCTCCGGGGTCGGCCCTCTCGACGTGGCCGATCGCGTGCTGTCGATCGGCGGTAGCGGGCCTTCAAGAATTGTGGCCCAGGCAACATCCATCCAGGTGGCCCTCGGTTCAGCAGAGGGTGACCCGAGGCCCGGGCCCTCGACTTGCTTGGTGGTGCCCGCCTCCTGTGTCTTCTTCCTCCTGCAGCGTCGGCGCCGACGCGGGCGGTGACCACGACCACGTTGAGTGTGGCCGGTGTCAGCTGAGCCGCCAGCCCCAGTGGGAGCGTGCCCACCGCTCACGGTGCTTGGCCGCGCGGCGCGCTTGGCGGCGTTGTCACGCCACGGCCTCTTGCAATCCCGCGCGAAGTGGCCAAGACCATAACAACGGAGGCACCGCCATGGGAGGTTGCAGGTGGCGATGCGGTGTCCCGTTGCGAGGCACTTGAAGCAGCGGCCATCGGCGTACGCGGGGAATTGCCGTGGGCCGGTGTGCGCCCCAGCATTCGCCGCATGGCGCTGCCGCGGCGCCTGCGATGGCGGGGCAGGGCGCTGTGGAAGCACACGCTGCCACCCATCGACATCCGGGGCAGTTGCACGGCGTGATGACCCCAACCGCTGGTGGACGGGGAGACGCTCACGCGAGCCCAGCCGCAGGCGGACTGGGGGGCGTTCACGCTCGCCGATGTCCGGAGTAGACGCACCTTCCCGGTCCCCACGGCGTCTGCGGGCAGGGGCACGACCCTCCGCTGGCCGAGCGGGCAAGCCGCGCACAAGCTGCGGACGCGGCCGCCCGCGCTTCCTTCGTCTTCGCTGAGGCTCACGATGCCCCCCAACCGCGCCGCTATGGACCGGCGTCGCGGTTGGAACACCACGCGGAGCCACGGGCGCTGCCACCACCGGCCGACAGGCGGCATCCAGATAGGATGGGGGCTGCACCTCGCAGGAGGAGTCGTTGTCGTCGTCCGCCCAGCGGCTGAACTTGGAACGCCCCGCCGGACGACCGTCAGGATGGAACGGCGCAGCATGGGGAGACAGGGTGGACGACGGGCTCGGGGCGGGGGCGGAAGGGTTGACGAGGACACCCTCTTCCTGGACCGCGGCGTCGTCGTCGTCGCTGTCATCCACGTCCTCGTCGACGTCCTCGACGAGGACCAGCTCGTCCACCGGCGTCTGGGCCTCAACCCCAGGGGAGGCCACGGCGGTGGCTGTGGGCACGGCGCACACCCAGTGGCCGGCCGAATCCACTCCGGTCGAGGTTTCCCCAACCTCCAGACCGGGGGAAACGGCGGCGCTGCTCCCCGCCACGGAAGGGCGCGGCCCCGCATCCCCCGGGCGGCCCGCCGGCCACGGTTTCACGTGGACGGGGCGCGCGCCGCGGTCTTCACAGGGACGACCGCCGCTGCCCCCATCCCAGCCGGCCAAGCAGCGTCGGCCGCGGCCCCAGATCCGCCGGTCCGTCCATGGCCGGCCGGGGAGGGGAACTTGGAGGAGGGGGGCTAGAGGCGGGGGTGGGCGAGGAGGAAGGGGTCGCCATGGCCGGCGCCGCCTCCGGGCGCCCGGACGGAGGAGGCGGCGGGATCCGAAGGCCCCCGCGGTGGTGATGGAGAGGCGGCAGGGAGGGAGGGGCGGCGGCAGGGGAAGGAGTGGCCGAGCTGGTCGTCGTCGAGGCCGAGGCCGCGGCCTCGGCCGCCGGGGCCCGGCGAGCTGCGCCGGCGCCGTCCACCGGAGGTGACGGCCATGGCCGCTCGGAGACGACGGGGAGCAGGGGGAAGGAGAAGGTCGCGATGGCTGCAAGGGTGGGGGGAGGGGGAGGGGAGGCGGGCGCCGGCGACGGGGCTGGAGCGCCGCCGGCGCCGGCTGCGGTGGGTGGGGCGGCGCCGCCGCCAGCTACGGTTGCGCGGGCGCACGGGCCATGACCGCTTCACTGCTATTCACACTTACATGCAAAGTGATTACTCGGAAGAACAATCTTCAATCTCTAATTTACAAAGAGCGGGCGATGAAAGGAAACGTAGCCAAGTCATAACAGCACGTTAGCTTCAAAGTTATCAAACACTGGAATGGCAACACCTCCGTGCCCATTTGCCACCACTGGCCTCCCATAGCAGTCATGGCTCAAGTTACTAATAATCCACTGAGACCAGCTACTGATCATCTCTTTGCTTACATATAACATCACCAATTCACCACCTGGGTAATGAGACAGGACACACTATTTGAGATTTCTCCTGGGTATACCGTATACAGCTTCCAGTTGTCCTCCTCCGGAGGCAGGTCTTATGCATCACCTGTTTGCAGCTAACACGAAAGCAACCAAGTGTTGCTATCCATCCACAGGCATATTCATCGTCAAAACAAAGGTGTCAGCAACCACACGAAAAGCAACAATGTCCATGCTTCCAAGACGCAAGTTAAAATGGTGGCACATCATGCCTAAAACACTGTTTCAGGTGCGATATTAAGTCCATACAGGATATAACAATAAATATAACTCAAGGAGTCACGCGACTCCAGATCCCCAGCATTAGAGTATGCAATGTGGCGCTCTGAGCACCAAAAAAGCAACAGTTTACACAATGTATCACGCCAGAGAATAGGTTGATCAACACAGTAAGCAAAAGAAGAGATCTAAGCTTGTTGCACGACAGTCTAATTATCACTGTCCTCATTGGAACCATAGTTGTCACTGAACTCGTCATCAGATTCTTCTTTGCTCTCCTCATCATAGTCATCAGATTCTTCCATTCCCTTTTCTTCTTCATCATCAGATCCCAGCCCATCATCCTCTTCATCGCCATTGCTCTCCTCATCATAGTCATCAGATTCTTCCATTCCCTTTTCTTCTTCATCATCAGATCCCAGTCCATCATCCTCTTCATCGCCATCACTATAATACTCTTCTACAGCAGATAGAGCAATTCCTACATATTTTAACAGAAGCAAAAATGTCATATTCATCTCTACCAAAAACAAGTAAACAGGTCCACTTTAATCTGTTACAAAGAAAGAAGGATAATGTAAACACGTCCAGTCATGGAGACAAACAAGCATCTCAAGTAAATCTGGACTGAGCGTACTGCCTCGACGAGGATTCAAGATTTTTTCCTGGGTGTTAAATGCAGACTTGGTAGCAACTGTGGAGATAGGAACAGCAAGGATATCACGAGCCAAGTTTGCAAGATCAGGGTAACACTTGGACATAACGCTCCAGAACTCCAAAATATCGAGGTCGGTGTTTAGATCCACGGTTGGCATTGCCAAATACCAATCCAGACCTGATATTTTCTCTTGTGGTGTATAATCATCAAACAGATCATCCTTGGCATGGTATTCAACAACATTAGTCTCAACCAAAGATGAACAAGAAGATTTTTCATACTCAGCTAGCAATCTGTGTAGCAATGCAACAACTCTATCAATATGTTGGGTAGAATCAGCTTCCCCATAGACCTTCCCGAAACAGTAGCGGACTAAGCTCAGCTTGTAACGAGGATCAAGAACAGCTGCACAAGCTAAAATTGGGCTACACTCCACCCAATATTTGTCAAACTTCACTTTGATATCTCGCACCATAGAAGACATGAAGTTATCACGCTTCTTTGTCACTTCTAGCAATCTGTAAACTTTATAAACTCCAAGTAAGTACAAATTGGCAGTTTTGAATTTTGTGCTTATGAACGTGCAAGTTATATCATAAAGTGGCTTCAAAAACTTCTCCACAATTTCTACCTTGTTCCACTCATCATCTGAAAGATGGTATTCGGACAAAAAGATCTCATCTGTTGATGCAAAATGAGTGAAAGCATCCCGATAATGTATGGCACAGCCCAGCATCTTGTAAGTTGAGTCCCAAGTAACAACCAGATCAGCACGTAGCTTCATTGTAACATCCAAATGACAAATGTCTTTGGCAAAATGATAAAAGGCATCCAAGGTACTAGCTGCATAAGTGATACAATGAATTCCATGACGAATCTTGTTAATAATATCAGAAATCAGCCCTAGACTAGCTTGCACAGCAGAATTCAAGATATCTGTGAGGCAATATACCTCACAGAATTCACCATCCAACAATAACTTGCACTTATCATGAAGAACAGTCTTGAGTGAATCAGGCATTGAAGCTTCATATTCAACATTGTTCAGAGTATCATTGTCCAAAGTTATGCCTATGACCTTCTTTTCAAATTTCAATTCACTAAAACACAATTCTATAGTCTCAGCAACAGATGTGACATCATTAGGAAATTCCATGAGTTTAAAACCCACTATCCTTCTCTGCAACTTCCAGCCAGCATCAACAAAGCAAGCAGTGACACAAAGATAAATATCATCATTATAGTTATCACCAGTCTCTTTAGACCTCCACTTATCAACAGCAAAACTCAACCCACCACATGTTTCAGATATGATGGAATGCAGAATATCCTTTTCCCTTCCATAAAGCGTCATCAGATCTCGGTCTAAAGTTGAGCGGCTTACTGTGGCTAGCGGATTAAGAGCACGGATAAAACTTTGAAAACCAATTCCATCAACAAGTGAAAGCGATTGGCCAGTAGTAATTATACACATGGTCAGGGCTCTTCTACCACCATTGGGATCAGGACCAGCATTGCTCTCAGCATCTGAATGAGAAGACTCCAAAAGAGAAGTGCATCTATTACCAGAGTTAGCGCTGCCACCATCTCATTTCAGTATCGAGAAGCCTTCCCAAATGTCAGACTCATCAGACTCGTAGCCTTTCTTCTCTTGATGGCCATCATTGCTTCTCTTACCTACACAAACAGAAATCTCAATGTCTGCAGCACATCACTTGGAAATTTGGAACAAAAAACACAGAACCTAAAGTAAAATTCGATTGTTCTATAATATTTTACCATCTTAATTGTGCGACTAAATCTACACAAATGTACAGATTTGTCTGTACACGCAACTCACAACACACATATTGGTGCCTTTGCTGGGATACAATCTTGTACTACAATGAAAACAAAAAAAAAGCAATTACACATTTCTACAAATTTTAAAATGAAAAACAGAAATTAGGTTGTTCCAGAAAATTTAAAACCTTGATGGTGCCATCTACCCATCACAAAACTATGCATTCCATCCTAGCCACCACCAGGAGCCCACAAAACACTGACAGGTCTCCTACTGCAGATACAATCCTATGAATTCTTATACTAAGCAGAAGAAATGCGATCGTTCCAGAAGAATGCTTTACAATCCTAATTAGTTCCTAACGAGGCTACAAAACTACGTCATGCTTACCACTCCTTGTAATTTACAAAACACCCGATTCCATTTGTACAGGTGCAAACACAATGTTTATTTCGATGCACAGAAAATGGATTCTCTAATTTATAAGAGCAGTCAGCACCGATTAGGGATCCAAGCGATGCATCCCAATTCCTTAGGGGCAACGAGCTCATAACAAATCAAGAAACATACTGTACAAATCACCGTGCATCTACTCAATTCTGCACATTATCTAAAAAAGATCTACTCAATTCTGCAAAACTTCAGCACCCCGAGAAATGCGCAAATTTTATCCCGACCCAACAGAACAAGACTCCACACCATAGATGCTACAAATCTTCACGAGGTGATCCGAGAAAAAGAAAAGATTAGGGGGAGAATGCTGCGCTCGCTCGTGGGTCCAGAACAAACCTACGACGGGCGGCGGACGTGCGGACGCCCGAAGCAGCTGGCGGCTCGGAATCATCCGGAGACCACGGCGGTGGATGCCGCCTGGAAGACGAAGATGTCGCAGTGGTTGGAACAGGGAGTGGGAAGCGGTGGTGCGAAATGGGGGTTTCTAATGCGGGGTTAGGGTTTTGTTGAGGTCAGGGATAACGAGACCATTCGTGTTTGCAAATGGGCCGGGCTACAATTGTGTAGTTTTTTTGTCATTTTCTTTTTCAAATTTGTTTCTTGTGACAATTTTTCCGGTTACCCAAAACATTTGTTCACGCCTAGATTTGGAAAGACAAAGACAAGCACTCATAAGGCACACGCTAATCTGGACCAACCACCTTTTAGAACTTGTAAAAGGCTTAGTGTCTTGTGATGTTGTCAAGATTTCAAATTCAATCTCTACTATAATTGAAATCTTCTAAAAGAGTGGGAAGGCTAAATCTCACCCTGACCCCACACGTCACCCTGCGCCCTCACGCTCGCGACGCCCACGTCACCCTGACGTACATGACGAGCAGGCAATCTCATGTTACTACAGATAAGCAGTGGTTTTATTCGTTTCATCTATCCAGGCATAGTTGTGATTGAGATACTTTGTATATTGAAGGACCGGTAAGAGCGACCAGAGGGGGGGTGAATGGGAGCTTCAAAAATTTCCTTTCGAAATTCAGAGCCTATATCCCATTCACACACCAAGAACCGAAACACAACGCAAAGAGTGATCACGACCACGGAGACGGGTGGATGTTCCCTAGGAACACGGATCACTACTTGATCGAATCGATGCAAACGCAAATCTCGACTTCTATCGAGGAGAAGTGAGACAGCAAAGCTCCGAGTGCGGTCGGCGGAAAACAAAGACCGCACCGAAACGACCTACACGAAAACAGACAACCGGAGAGCCAAACAAAGGCGCAAAACGGAGACCGGATGAACAAAACGCAACCAAAACAGCCCCTGGGGGCACTCAAGTCGGCTTGGCCGGCTTGAAACTCGGCTGGCCGACTCGGCCAGCTCCGGCCAGCCTGGCCGGCTATCCGCCAGCCGAGCCGGTTTTGGCCCGGCCGGCTTGGCCGATCGCTGGCCGACTTGGCCGGGTTTGGCCGGGAGAGTCCAGATGGCCGGTTTTCCTTGGACCCAAGTCGGCTTGGCCGGCTGAAGTCGGCTTGGCCGGTTTTGCAAGTCGGCTTGGCCGGTTCTTGCGGGAACAAAGACGGAAAAGTCCCCAAAACTTGATTTTTCCTCCAAATCAAAACCAACTCGGAACCAAATTTCACAGCATGTTCCTGATGCAGTTGGGGAGCTATCTCCAGGAGATCATCGCTCAATTCGATGAAAGGAGGAAGAAATCACGAAAATCCCCAAAAGTGGATCTTGAGCACACCTAGAGGAAAAACTCCATGGATCTTCGATCTCGTGAGGAGTTAGACAAATTCCTTCGGTGGAATCACTTCACTCACGTCCTAGATCAATCCATAGCAAGAAAAATCATCTCAAACGGCCTCAAATCAAAGAAATCGAGTTGGGAACACAAGAGGCAAAAAGGGATCTCGGGAAAATCACAAATTCAACTCAAGAATCACGGACACATGATTTAATCCCGGAGGAAACAGCGAGACTAGGCGCTCGCTTGCCACACACTGTCTTGGTTCGAGTACAAATCAAAAGATTTGCGACCTCTCTCTCACACAAAGAACTAGAGGAAGGGAAATCCTAAAAGGAGGAAATGGAAATGGAAGAGGTGAGGGGGAAGGGAGACCCTCATCCTTTATTTATATGGGCAAGTCTATTTTACATTCCTTCTTTGCCCTTGGATACATGAAGAGCCACACCACTTAGCCGGGGCATAAGGGTCCAACTCGAGCTTCACTTGATCCGACGGCCACCGCGCCTCCTCACCGGTAGCCTTGCTTCCAAGCAATCTCCCCGATGCCGCCACGTGTCGTCCGTCCGCATCGGGACCTCCGCCCCGGTTTTGAGGCGTAAACCCGGGAAACCCGCCGCCGATGGTTTTGAGGCGAAACCACCAAACCCTCCGCGAGTAGCGTAGCCCATACGCATCCCCCGCCGTGTACACTTGCGCTCGTCGATGTCCCAGTACATCGGCCACCACGGCCGCCACCCGGTCCTCGGTCCTCGATCCAAGCCTCACGTCCGCCCTTCACCGCACCCGGTCCGTCGCCACGGCACGCCCTACTTGATCTTCACCGACCGTCGACCACCGTCTCCGAGCTCGACACCCGCAGACAACATGAGCCAAGAGACACCATTGTTTGACACGGCCGCGTGCCACGGTTAGTAAGACTCACACACACACGCCTTGTGTTGGCATGTTGACAATCACTCATCACACAAAGGTCCACACAATGGTTATGGTAAAAACCATGTGTCCTCAATCTCCCCTTGATGAGTGCATTGTCAACACCAACACAAACCAAAGACAACCCATCCAAATGACCAAGAGCCAAAGAAAAGCAGAAAACGGGTCATTTGCAATGAGCAAAGCAAAGTCACAACTTGGTCCCCAAAGACATGGGCAACGGCTCGACGCGACCAAGAAAACCAAAGCTAGCCCTCAAGAAGAGGCAAAAGGCTCAACACCACTAGCAAGGCAAAGAAAACTGAAGAACAGCTAGACCCTCAAGAAGAGGCAACGGCTCAACACATCTAGCAAAAACAGCTCAAATCGGAGTGCAACTCCCCTTGACGAATGCATACTCACAAATGAGCTCTCTGGATTTGTGCAAATCGGAGTGCAACTCCCCCTTGACAAATGCATACTCACAAATGAGCTCTCTGGATTTGTGGATGTTTCTCCCCCTTGTTGGCACATGCACTTATCAAGATTAGATCAAAAGAGACTGCAACTCCCCCTCAAATCATGCCATGAAAAAAAATGCAAAATGACAGAGCTTCACAAGTATAGCAATTTGAGTACATGGATGATCTAGCAAGTATGGCAAGTGTATAGCAAATGGCACAAGACAAAACCAATGCTCAAGCTGATCAAGCGGTACGGAGTATGAAACATAAGCATTTTGATCAGGTGTTGTGCATTTTATAAAAGGTGTTCACCAAAAAGAATAGCACCTAGCACATATAAGCAGGAGATCAAACAAGTGCTAACACATGTATACAAGAGTGAACTACCCCATATAACGGTCACACATCATGTCTCAAAGATACACTTAACAACACTTGTAACTACAACATTGATCGAGTTAAAACAAAGTAGTTAACAAGGTTTCATTTAGACATGTGTATACGAGAGGATCAAAAACTGTCCGCCAAAAAGATTGTTTTTATCATGTTTTTCAACCACGCCGAGTTCATCCCTTAGTGCAAGTGGGAAGCTGTCTCATCACGAGTGGTTGTGGACTAGCACTACAATGCCCAAGTTCATCTCACTCGAGTGAATGAGAAGCAATCTCGTGACATTGCCGTGGGACAGTAAAGATCCAACTCAAAACTTTTCATCATTTCTTAGCTTAGACATCAAGTTTTAGCACAAGATTATCAAGAGATCCGAGCTAAGTGAATGACTCAAGAAACATGAGACATAGCAACTCAAGCATACACATGAAAGCAACAAGGTTCTCACAAAACCTACACATGCTAGTTGCCATCTCGAGGTGAACAATTTTCGAGTTGCATCAAGATTAAAGCGGTTCACATTTAGAAAACAGGCTTAGCTCATAACATGTAACAAGTGATCAGAAGAAGCCTAAGCCGCGAGCTCCAAGAGACATACACAAGACATACTAGCAAGAGCATGAATGTAATCAAAAACTGCTATAGTCATGAAGCTCAATAAAGGTAATATGATACATGATAAAATGCACTATGATACAAAGGTGCAAAAAGAAGGCCAGATAACCAAAAGCAAGAGAAGAAAGCCAAAAACCATACTATACAACAAGATACAACTACCCTACTCTAAAAAGGGTAGCAAATGCCCAACTCCGCTCTCAAGTGAGCAACCGGGTTTGATCGAGGGGCTTTGTGAAGATATCGGCAAAGCTGTTCATGGGTTCTCACAGTCAAGGTCTATGTCTCCTTTCTCTTGGTGATCTCTCAAGAAGTGATATCGGATCTCAATGTGCTTGGTTTTTGAGTGGAGTACTCGGGTTCTTAGCAACGCTAATGGCACTAGTGCTTTCACGAAAAGAGGCACTTTCCTAAAGTTCAACCCATAGTCTCTCAAGGTAGCAACCACCCACAAGAATCGAGAACAACACGCGCGCCCCGCGGCGACATACTCGGCCTCACAAGTGGATTGGGAAATAGAAGACTGTTTGTGAGAAGACCAAGAGATCAACGACGAACCCAAAAACTCACAAGTTCCCGAAGTGGACTTTCTCTTAATTCGATCACCCGCATAATCAGCATCAGAATAACCCGAAAGAGAAAGAGATGAAGAGGTTGAGTACCATAGACCAAGCTCGGGAGTGAAGCGAAGGTACCGTAAGATGCGTCGACGCTGCCGATGTGAAGTGCGCGGTGAAGACTCGGAAGCGTGCGCAAAGCGCAGTACGGCGAACTGGATGTCGGGCCTTGTCGCCGTCGAGTACAGAACGACCCGATCATGCTGCGGTACTCTTCCGGTCCACGACTTCTCCTTCTAGATCGCATCCAAGGCGGTCGTGGTCGACATGGGAGTTTGAAGTGGCTTGGCATCACCCATGTCGAAGCGCTTCGAAGATCCTTCGTGTACTTGCCTTGATGTACAAATGTCCCTTCTCGAGTTTGCTTGATTTGCAAACCGAGAAAGAACGTCGACTCACCCATCATGCTCATCTCGAACTCCCCGCTCATCATATCTGAAAACTTTGCAACAAGAGCATGTGACGAACCACCAAAAATGATGTCATCGACATAAATCTGCACCAAGAGAGTGTCACTTGCCATGCTTGAGGAGAAACAAGGTTTTGTCAACCGACCCCATGGTAAAACCCTTGCCCAAAGAAAAGGACTTCGACGCTCATACCACGCTCTTGGGGCTTGTTTGAGACCATATAGGGCTTTGTGGAGTTTAAAAACGTGGTCGGGATGTTTGGGATTTTCGAAGCCCGGGGGTTGCCTCACATACACTTCCTCATCTATGTACCCATTCGAAAAGCACTCTTTACATCCATTTGATACAGCTTGAAACCTTTCGAAGCTGCATAGGCTAGGAAGATCCTAATGGCTTCTAAACGGGCAACAAAAAGTAAAGGTTTCCTCATAATCTATCCCCTTTTCCGACAAGGTACCCCCGAGCAACCAACCTAGCCTTGTTTCTCACCACAACCCCATCCTCACTCTCGCTTGTTCTTGAACACCCACTTGGTTCCTATGGGATGACACGAGGTGGAGGTGGCACTAAAACCCACACTTGGTTTCTCTCAAAGTTCTCAAGCTCCTCATGCATGGCATTCACCCAATCTGGATCGTTAATGCCTCAACCACTTCTTTGGGTTTGAAATTTGCAACAAAAGCAGAATGTGCAAAGTGCGAAATCTCATAAGATCTCGTTGCGAGTGACCCGCTCATTTATGTTACCGATCATGGTTGAAGGAGGATGGCAATGCTGAATGTGTCACGGTGCTTCCCTTGATGATGACGCCTCCCCCTCAACAAAGCAAATGGGCTCCCTCGGGTGCTGAACAAGCGAGGAGTCTCGTCGTACGGTCCCCATGTGGTAGAAGATGTGGGAGTGGGACCGTCAAACGAAAGTAGTCGTCGCGAGGTCAATCGGGACAGCCGGTGGAGTCGGCTCGGATCACCCCAATCGGCATCGTCCCGCTCCTCCTCCACAAAGATGCTCTTGTTCATCTCCTCATCACCTCGCACTTTCAAAGACGGAAGAAGAACAAGGTGCGGTCTCGTCGAAGGTGACTTCACAAGTCTCCATGACACGGTTAGTTTCAAGGTTAAGTACTCGATAAGCATGCGAATGAGATGCATAACCAAGAAAAATCCATCGAAGATCTTGATTCAAACTTGTCTAAGTTTCCCTTCTTTAAAATAAAGCACTTGCAGCCAAACACTCGAAAATGGCTCACTTTGGGCAAGCGGTCAAACCGCAACTCATAAGAAGTCTTCTTCGTAAAAGCTCGAAGGAAGATGCGATTTGAAACATAACAAGCCGTGTTGATCGCTTCGGCCCAATAGCGCCTAGGAGTCCCGTGCTCATCAAGCATCGTCCCGGCCATCTCAACAAGGGTCCGATTCTTGCGTTCAACAATCCCATTTTGTTGTGGGACATACGGCGAGGAAAAACTGATGTTCAAGACCTATGGATGAACAAAAGTCTCAAAATGAGTATTCTTGAATTCGTGCCATTGTCACTGCGAATAGCTCGCATGGCATGCTTTGGTAACTCATTTTGCAACCTTAAGATCAAGTCATGAACATGAGTAAAAGCCTCATCTTTGCTCTCCATGAAAAAGACCCACGAATAGCGAGAAAAGTCATCAACCACAACCAACACGTACCACTTTTCACCATCTGACCGGACCCGAGCTGGACCTACAGTGTCCATATGTAAAAGCTCGCCGGGCCCCTTGGTCATCACTTGGTTCACGGGAGGATGAGAAGCTGCAATCATCTTCCCATGACGCACGGATGACAAACAAGATCCTTCTCAAACTTGATCTTGGGCAAACCCCGAATTAGATCAAGTGAGCTCAATCTTGCAAGCAAGTCGAAACTCAAGTGACCAAGTCTCGCGTGCCACTTCCGTAGCTCGAGGAGGAGTTTGCCATCAAACAAATGGGAAAGACCAAATGAGCGAGAAAAATCAGCACGAAACACTTTCCCAAAAGGCACAATCTTGCAAACGAGGTTCTCCCGAGCATCAAGAACACGACAAAGTCTTGGCTTAAATCGAACCTCAAAACCGTCATCAAGAAGCCGAGAAACGAGCGATTGAAGTGCAAATTTGAAACCAAGGCCACATCCTTAAGCACAAAGTTCTCATTCGACGGATGGACCCACGTGAAAGCACTTTACCCTTCATATCCCCAAATGTAATGTATTCACTACACTTCATTTGGGTGAGGCCGGAGAACCATTTTGAGTTCCCGGTCATGTGTCGAGAGCAACCGGAATCAACTAGCCACGTGTTCTCCGGCCCTTCATCCCGCATCAATGGCGAGACATGGGATGAGCAAATGATCCAACACCGGGGTTAGTAAACCGAGGAGAAAACCGGTGTTGGCTCATTCGCCCACGAGAAGTGTTAACAAAAACATCATGCATGCCATGTCCCATTTGAGTAGAGCGATCACCACGACGAGAAAAATGTGGTCCGCTCATCCCGTAAGACCGAAAGCCACGGTCACGAGATCCAAGGTCATAAGAAAAACCCAACCCCGCGGCACGACCACCTCGTGGTCTCACACCTTGAGGCCTAGGTCCTTGAGGTGTTGCACCTCTTGGCCTAGCACCGTGCCTCTCGGAAACGTGGAGCAAACACACCATGAGTAGAGTTATGGAAAAGCTCATACTCATGCCGCTCATCTCTCTTCCTCCGAAAGCGAGAACTCAAACAAGTGACCATCATGGTGACAATAATCACAGTGATACACCTCTCTCTTGGGTGATGGTTTACTCACTCTCATGGGTATGGGTCACTCTTTGGGTTTGCTTGTTCTTTGGAGGGGTTTAATAGAGATGTCGGGAAGTGTGTCAAGTGGGTTCCTTAGGTGGTTTGGCTTGGGAGTCCACACTTGTTTTGGAGGTGAAGCTTTGGGAGGTTCCTCAAACACACCATCTTTCACACTGGGCTTGTTAGGCCGTGGTGGAGTGATTTTGATCAACTTGGGAGTAGTGGAAGGCTTGGTGGATTTCTCGGATGCACTCATACCACCGTGTTCACCAACCTTACCAAAAACATTTTCACCCTTCCCACCGTAGCAAAGCCTAATCCCGTTGTGTCGGTTCCCTCTTGAACTCGACTCATCATCATGCCAAGCCGTGGTTCACCGCAAGACAACCAACTCGAGCATGGACCGAAGATTTGTGATTTCTTCTTCGGCCCTTTTCTTGTCATGCCTACAAGAGTCTAGTTCTAGTTCCAAAGCTTCACAACAAGCACATCTAGAAACTTGACTAGTTTTCTCTAGCATGGCAATCCTAGTCATTTTCTCACCTAGCTCGACTTGACTCATCACAAGATTTGCAAGGACTCACAGAGACAGACCTAGCCTTAACCTCATCAAGCTCATCTACCAAAGCCACATACTTGGACCGCACATCAGCTAGGTTCGCCATATGAATGGCACAAGCATCACACTCGGACTCATCGAGAGATGTGCACGAGACTCCCTAACGACTCTAGCTCTTTGACAAAGAAGCTCCCACTTAGCCTTGAAATCTTTTCTCTCACGAGCACGCTTAAGCAAAGCATCTTGACTAAGCAAAGTGGTAGTCAAGTTATCAACCTCAGCAGCAAGGGACTCGAGATTTTGTTCTACCTCAGGCTCGGTGTCGTCGTTCTTCTCAATGCTTGGGGTAGACTCGTCGAGTGCCATGGTGCAATAGCCTCCAAGCTTGGAGTCAGCGAAGAAGCACCCGTTGAACTTGTTCTCGACCTTTTGCTCGGCCTCATCATCACTTGGGGTGAGCCGTTGTCGAAGTCGTCGTCGAGATCGCTAAGGGATGCGAGGAAGGCTCGCCGCTTCGCCTCTTGCTTCTCCGGAACTTCTTCTTGACCGCCTCCTTGTCGAATCTTCCCTTGTACTTGTACTTGTACTTGGGTGTGGAAGACTCGTGCTTGTCCTTGCGCTTGCTTTGTAGTCGTTCTTGTTGTTGTAGTGGTTCTTGTCGGCCTTGGGACAGCTTGGCGACGTAGTGGTCGGGATCTCCACACCCGAAGCATCCTTGCTTGGTGATGCCACGCCGGCGATTCAAACGGTTGTTGTGAAACCGTGAGAACCGGCTAATCACCAAGGCGAGCTCGTCGTCCCAAGAGCCTCCATCCGCTCCTCCTCGTAGCCGAGACCCGAAGACAGGCAAAAGACAGGCGAAGGGTTAGTCAAAGAGCTTGAAACTCCTGTACACGAGACCAAAGCCATGGTAGGGGCGACGGATTTCGATCCTCGCCCGCGTCTCGGTGGTCAATCTCGGTGGACTTGAGCTTATCGAATGGCTCATCCATAGTGAGAGTCTCATAGCCGGCGATTCGATGATCGCCGAGACCTTTACTTCCCAAACCCTCCGATCTATAGCATATAGAAGCTTAAGCGCTCTCGATGATCGTCATAGGGCATCTCGAGGGTTGTTTGCCCTCATCTTGTTCACGATGGTTTGAAAGCGAGTGAACAAAAAATCAATAGATTCACCATCGGTTTGAACAAAGTTCTCGTACTCTCTTTGTGTGTCTCATAGAGTCTCGGTCTTGACATGGGCAGTACCCTCATGATATTTCTCCGCCTAGACCAGATCTCTCGAGCGTAGCACAATCGAAACACGCTCAAATTCTTCCATAGAAAGAGCGAGAAAACAAGACAGTTACGCAAAGTGTTGTTCGCCTTGTGTTGGTCGATCTGTGCTTGGTCAACACGGGCAGCAAGTACCACGTAGTCCGCATTCTCACGAGATCTCCCAAACACGCGAATCAATCCCTTGGAGATGCGCCGACATGCGGATCTTCCAATAGGGATAGTTCTTGCCATCGAAGTGCGGTGGCTTTCCAAGCCCACGGTTCTCCATGATGTCGCCTTCGGGGATCACGGACCGATTAAGGTGAAGTGATCCTTAACCGGCTCTGATACCAATTGAAGGACCGGTAAGAGCGACCATAGGGGGGGTGAATAGGAGCTTCAAAAATTTCCTTTCAAAATTCAGAGCCTATATCCCAGATTCACACACCAAGAACCGAAACACAACGCAGTAGTGATCACGACCCTGGAGACGGGTGGATGTTCCCTAGGAACACGGCGGATCACTACTTGATCGAATCGATGCAAACGCAAATCTCGACTTCTATCGAGGAGAAGTGAGACAAAGAAAGCTCCGAGTGCGGTCGGCGAGAAAACAAAGACCGCACCGAAACGACCTACACGAAAACACAACCGGAGAGCCAAACGGTCGCAAAACGAAGACCGATGAACAAAACGCAACCAAAACAGCCCCGAGGGCACTCAAGTCGGCTTGGCCGGCTTGAAATCGGCCTAGCCGACTCGGCCAGCTCCGGCCGGCCGGGCTATCCGCCACCGAGCCGGTTTTGGCCTCGCCGGCTTGGCCGATCGCTGGCCGACTTGGCCGGGTTTGGCCGGGAGAGTCCGGATGGCTGGTTTTCCTTGGACCCAAGTCGGCTTGGCCGGGAAGTCGGCTTGGCCGGTTTTGCAAGTCGGCTTGGCCGGTTCTTGCGGGAACGACGGGAAAAGTCCCCAAAACTTGATTTTTCCTCCAAATCAAAACCAACTGGAACCAAATTTCACGCATGTTCCCGATGCGGTTGGGGAGCTATCTCCAGGAGATCATCGCTCAATTCGATGAAAGGAGGAAGAAATCACGAAAATCCCCAAAAGTGGATCTTGAGCACACCTAGAGGAAAAACTCCATGGATCTTCGATCTCGTGAGGAGTTAGACAAATTCCTTCGGTGGAATCACTTCACTCACGTCCTAGATCAATCCATAGCAAGAAAAATCATCTTAAACGGCCTCAAATCAAAGAAATCGAGTTGGGAACACAAGAGGCAAAAAGGGATCTCGGGAAAATCACAAATTCAACTCAAGAATCACGACACATGATTTAATCCCGGAGGAAACAGAGACTAGGCGCTCGCTTTGCCACACATCTTGGTTCGAGTACAAATCAAAAGATTTGCGACCTCTCTCTCACACAAGAACTAGAGGAAGGGAAATCCTAAAAGGAGGAAATGGAAATGGAAGAGGTGAGGGGAAGGGAGACCTCATCCTTTATTTATAGGGCAGTCTATTTTACATTCTTTCTTTGCCCTTGGATACATGAAGAGCCACACCACTTAGCCGGGGGCATAAGGGTCCAACTCGAGCTTCACTTGATCCGACGGCCACCGCGCCTCCTCACCGGTAGCCTTGCTTCCAAGCAATCTCCCCGATGCCGCCACGTGTCGTCCGTCCGCACGGGACCTCCGCCCCGGTTTTGAGGCGTAAACCGGGGAAACCCGCCGCCGATGGTTTTGAGGCGAAACCACCAAACCCTCCGCGAGTAGCGTAGCCCATACACATCCCCCGCCGTGTACACTTGCGCTCGTCGATGTCCCAGGCATCGGCCCCCACCACGGCCGCCACCCGGTCCTCGGGTCCTCGATCCAAGCCTCACGTCCGCCCTTCACCGCACCCGGTCCGTCGGCACGGCACGCCCTACTTGATCTTCACCGACCGTCGACCACCGTCTCCGAGCTCGACACCTGCGGACAACATGAGCCAAGAGACACCATTGTTTGACACGAATCCGCGTGCCACGGTTAGTAAGACTCACACACACACGCCTTGTGTTGGCATGTTGACAATCACTCATCACACAAAGGTCCACACAATGGTTATGGTAAAAACCATGTGTCCTCATATATATTGCTACAAGTACAAATTTGAAATTGTTTCTTGCGTGTGGCAACAACAGGGCTGAGCTGTCAATGAAATCAGTGACAGTGGCAAAGCCGAAGAGCGTGAGGCCCAGTACGTCTTGGACAAAATGCTCATATGCTTTGCTTATACAATGGAGGTGAAGATTGTTTCTTTTGGACACGTCCAGTCATGGAGAGAAACAAGCATCTCAAGTAAATCTGGACTGAGTGTACTACCTCGACGAGAATTCAAGATCATTTCCTGGATGTCAAATGCAGGTTTGGAAGCAACTGTAGAGATAGGAACAGCAAGGATATCACGAGCCAAGTTTGCGAGATCAGGGTAACACTTGGACATACCAATCCAAAACTCCAGGATATCAAGATTGGTGTTTAGATCCATAGTTGGCGACTCCAAATACCAATCCAGCTCTGATATTTGCTCTTGTGGAGTATAATCATCAAACA
This sequence comes from Themeda triandra, assembly GCA_018135685.1. NCBI lineage: Eukaryota > Viridiplantae > Streptophyta > Magnoliopsida > Poales > Poaceae > Themeda > Themeda triandra. Next base: position 81,153 of record JAENPR010001617.1, on the reverse strand, counting down.
AATCATCCTTGGCATGGTATTCAACAACATTAGTCCCAACCAAAGATGAAGAAGTTTTTTCATACTCAGCTAGCAATCTGTGTAGCAATGCAACAACTCTATCAATATGTTGGGTAGAATCAGCTTCCCCATAGACCTTTCTGAAATAGTAGCGGACAAAGCTGAGCTTGTAACGAGGATCAAAAACAGCTGCACAAGCCAAAATTGGGCTACACTCCACCCAATATTTGTCAAACTTCACTTTGACATCTTTCACCATAGCAGACATGAAGTTATCACGCTCCTTTGTCACTTCTAGCAATCTGTAAACTTTATAAACTCCAAGAAAGTACAAATTGGCAGTTTTAAACTGTACTTATGAACGTGCAAGTTATACCATAAAGTGGCTTCAAAAACTTCTCCACAATTTCTAACTTGTTCCAGTCATCACCTGAAAGATGGTATTCGGACAAAAAGGTTTCATCTGTTGATGCAAAATGAGTGAAAGCATCCCGGTAATGTATGGCACAGCCCAGCATCTTGTAAGTTGAGTCCCAAGTAACAACCAGATCAGCACGTAGCTTCACCGTATTATCCAGATGACAAATGTCTTTGGCAAAGTGATAAAAGGCATCCAAGCTACTAGTTGAATAAGTGATATAATGAATTCCATGACGAATCTTGTTAATAATATCAGCAATCAGCTCTAGACTTGCTTGCACAGCAGAATTCAAGATATATGTAAGACAATGTACCTGACAGAATTGACCATCCCACAACAACTTGCACTTATCATGTAGAACAGTCTTGAGTGAATCAGGCATTGGAGCTTCATATTCAACATTGTTGAGAGCATCATTATCCCAAGTTATGCCTATGACCTTGTCAAATTTCAATTCAGTAAAACACAATGCTATAGTCTCAGCAACAGATGTGACATCATCAGGAAATTCCATGAATTTAAAGCCCACTATCCTTCTCTGCAACTTCCAGCCAGCATCAACAAAGCAAGCAGTGACACAAAGATAAATATCATCATTATAGTTATCACCAGTCTCTTTAGACCTCCACTTATCGACAACAAAACTCAACCCGCCAGATGTTTCAGATATGATGGAATGTAGAGTATCCTTTTCCCTTCCATAAAGAGTCATCAGATCTCGATCTAAAGTTGAGCGATTTACTGTGGCTAGCGGATTAAGAGAACGGATAAAACTCTGAAAAGCAATTCCATCAACAAGTGAAAGTGATTGACCAGTAGTAATTATAGACATGGTCAAGGCTCTTCTTCTAGCACCATTGTGATTAGGACCAGCATTGCTCTCAGCATCTGAATAAGAAAACTCCAAAAGAGAAGTGCATCTATTACAAGAGTTAGCGTTGTCACCATCTCGTTTCTAGAAGCCTTCCCAAATATCAGACTCAAAGTGTTTCTTCTCATGATGGCCACGCTTGCTTCTCTTACCTACACAAACAGAAATCTCAATTTCTGCAGCACCACTTGGAAATTTTGAAACAAAAAACACAGAACCTACGGTAGAAATTCAATTGTTCTATAATATTTTACAATTTTAATTGTGACTAAATCTACCAAAATGTACAGATTTGCAAGTACAAGCAATTCAAAACACACATATTGGTGTCTTTGCTGGGATAAGATCTTGTAATATGAAGCAAACCAAAAAAAAAAAAAAAAAAGTTTCCTTTTTAATGGAAGTACACATTTATATAAATTTTAAAATGAAAAGCAGAAGTTAGGTTGCTCTAGAAATTGTAAAAACTACACATTGCATCCTAGCCACCATCAAGAGGCCATAAAACACTGACGAGTCTGTGTTCCTACTTCCACTGCAGATACAGTCCTATGATTCTTATACTAAGTAGAAGAAATTCGATCATTCCGGACTACTTTAGAATCCTAGCGATACCACAAACCCACCACAAAATCACATGTCATGCTTATCACTTCCTGCAATTCATAAAACACCCGAGTCCTTTTCCCCAGCACAAACACAATCTTTAATTCGATTAAGACAAAAAAATGGACTTTTGTTTATGAGCACCTACATATATACAGCCTTATTAAGAGCAGTCGGGACCAACGAGCTCACAATAAATCAAGAAACATGTGCCTCTACCCAGTTCTGCAAAATTCGGCCCTCCAGAAATGCGTGAATTCCATCTCGACCCAAGAAAACGCTACACCATACCATAGATGCTACAGATTTTGCTCGAGGTGAACCGAGAAAAAGAAAAGATTTGGGGTACGATGCTGTGCTCGTGGGTTCGGAGCAAACCTGAGACGGACGGCGGACGTGCAATCGGCACGGAGCCCGGCTTCTTCCGAAGCCGCTTGCGGCGAGGAGGCATCCGGAGAAGGCGCCGGTGAATTCCGCCGGGAGGACGAAGCGGCGGGCGTCGCAGTGGCTTGACGGAGTGGGAAGTGGTGGTGAAGGATGGGGGTTTTTCTTTTTCTTGTGGACGGAGAAGACGAGACGATTCCTGTCTGTGAATGGGCCGGGCTGCAATTGTGCTTCTCTTGGTCCCTTCTATTTCCATTTTTTTTGTTCCCGTCAAAAAATGTTTCCAAATTTTTTCCTTGTTATTTATATACAATTGTTTTGGTTTACCAAACTAATCCTCTGTCTCAAATTACAAGTAATTTCAGCTTTTTTTAATAGCAAGTCAAGACATCATGTTTGATCAAAATTATATATATAAATTATAAATGATATGCCATCAAAATAGATGATACTATGGAAATACAATTAAATATAATTAATGAAGAATTTAATGATACTTATTTCTTATTATAAATGTCATTATTTTTTCAAAACTACAGTATAAATGTTATTATTTTTATTATATATATTATTAAACTTGAGACAATTTGACTCTTCAAGAAAATTAGAATAACTTATAATTTAAGATGAATACATTAGTTCTGAAAGACAAAAAAAGACATGCACCAATAATGTGCACACAAAATGGTTCGGTTTATACACACCTAACAGGGGTAATCAAATGCCTAGGAGGCATTTTAGGTCCTCGTGACGGAAATCAAAGCCAGTCCAAAGCTCAACACGAGACAGTCCAACGCTTATGCGACCACCACCGAACAATTTTTGTGTTCATATCCACAAGAGCTAGCGTAGTGGTACCAAATTGTCTGGTGCTTACAATTTGTAAGCATTGTCGGATCTGATGCTTTACATTTTTGTGATCTGCTATCTAAAAGATCTAGCGATATAGTTTGTGGCTATTTTTACGCCAACATACTTTTTCACAACTCAGCTCGGATGAATTAATGTTAAGACTAATATACACCAACCGACCATCACGTTTGGCAGCATACTAAAGTTTGGTTAGATCGTCCTCAACATCATCGTTAGGCTGGATCTAAGTAATATGCGAGTTGGCTTTAAGTTCATCTTCTCCTATGCAACAGCCCAATTTGCCTTTTCTTTTCGCTTCCTTCGGCTAAAATAATAATATTAATGATTTTATGCCATCATAGGGTGCAAGTTTTCCAAACAATTTATTGCCATACACTCTCCAAACAAGACCTAGAACATGGCAACCTAACACAAATATTAGTCAAATAGGGAAAGGGTTCGGTCAGGTGGTAAACCCTAGCCGCCTTTACTCTTGTCTGCCGCTGCGGCGGGTCGATCGGTCATCCCATCCATCTATGACTCGGAAGTCAGGCCCTCGATTCGATCTACAACACCACATAGAAGAGAGGAACGGACCGAAGATCCAGCCCGGTAGGCTCCTCCAATCTTTTCTTATTCGGGCGTGTCGTAGTTGATTTTATCGTTTCTCGACAAGGATCCAAAATCCGCGATACTTTCTCATTCAAATCTTCTTTCTCGGCGGTGCCGGCGAGTACACAGAGCTACCGGCACTACAGCATGTCTCTTAATTAAAGGCATTTTTATAAAATTGCCTTAATTTCCTTTTATATTTAAAGGCATTCTTATAAAAAAGCCTTTAAATCATTATATTTAGAGGCAAATTTTTAAAAATGCCTTTAGTTACCTATATTATTGGAGGCGTTTTTTTTTCTAAGACGCCTTTAAATACCTGTTGTATTTGATGCGTTTTCAAAACGCCTTCTAATCCTTTCACCAGAATACCAGACCACGACCCATAGCACATGTACAGGCCCACAATGCAAAATGCCCACGCAAATATCCTGGAGACCTGGACACACAACCTGCTCACGCAAACCTCTTCTGTCTTTTGATAAAAAAAAAAAAAAACTTCCGCAATAGCAGCCCAACGCAAATCTTCGTACGAGGTCACGGGTACGTGGCCGAGATTCCACTTTCACGGTCGTTCGCTCGGTTCCAATCCGAGCAGATCCTTCTTTCCATAACACAACCGCCCGCACTTCTTTTCTTTCGTAACACGCGTTTACATTTACCCAGGTACTACATATATATATTTTTGTGGCTTGTATAATATGTAGTTCTGTATTTTCTAGTAACATGTTGTGATATTAATTTGTTCATCTAAGTTTTACAATTTAACTTTTTACGTCTAACTTTATATCGAAGTCATTCATCAAGTTATATATTTAAGTTATACAAACAAGTTATATGTTTAAGTTATACAAACAAATTATATATTTAAGTTATATAAACAAGTTATACACGCAACTATCCTTTTCATAAGCCAAAGCTATACACATAACCCACTAGCATTTAATTTATTCCTTTAAAGGTATATTGTGTAACTTATTGTAAGTATGTACGCATGCTCTTCCCTTCAAAAAAATAAAATAAAATTTGTTGCAATTTTTCCTTGATCTTGTGCTCTGTCTGATTCGATCCCGGTGGTGCAGGAGGTGGGTGGGATAATCGGGGCTCCACTTCTAATGAACTTCATTAGTCGCAGTCTTGCTTCACCCACTAGCGTGCAAAGGGAGGTGTGGATCCGGTGGTGCGGGGGTGGGGAGGGGCTCGCAGCAGTCTTGCTTCGCGGGGAGGTGGCCGGGTGGCCAGCAGTGGTGTGGACGTAGGAAGGCCAGCACGAGGAGTTTATCAGCTGAGATCCTCAAACACTCAACAACTCTTGATCGCCAACGACCTTCAAGGCATCTAGGTGTGGTTATCCTCCCACACCTTCAAGACACCATGGTTTTGGAGGCATTTCAAATAACGCCTTCACCTATGTTTGAAGGCAAATTCTACAGCGTTTAAATGTTGACATTCAAAGGCATTTTGGAAAAACGCCCCAAAAGATCTTTTACTTCCAAGCTACTTGCAGCGTTTTAGAAAACGCCTTAGAGGGTCTTTGAAGGCTTTTTGATCACTTTTGGAGGCATTTTTGAACACCTTGTATGACGAGTCATGTTGTAGTGCGGGGTGCTATGCAGACCGACGGCGGAGTGATGTCTTCGGGCGAGGAGCAGACCGACGGCGGAGATTTGTCTTCGCGCAAGGTGATGATGGCGAGACTGAGGAGGCTTTCGATGAAAGAAGAGGCTGTTATCATGAAAATTCTTCATCGCTCTGTTTGCGGCACTGATTTCTGCTTCGACTCGGATCGTGAGGTGACTCCCTAATCCACTATTTTAATAATTGACTTGTTCATCCCACTTTTTAAACTTCAATTGCATGTTTTACTATATGCTGACGCAAAAAAAACAATACTTTCAATGTTTTACAGTTTGCAAGTTTGGACGGAGCGACCGGTGTGCTATGCAGACCGACGACAGAGTGATATCTTGGGGCGACGAGATGATTGCGGCACTGATGCGTGGGGAGCTTTCGGAGGAAGAAAGCAATGTTCTTCATGGAATTCATGATCGCTTTCTTAGCACTGATCTCTCCTTCGACTTGGATCAACAGGGTGACTGCCTATAATCCACGAGTTTAACAATTGACGTGTCCATCCCTCTTTTTTAACTTATTCATTGCACGTTTCACTGGATGCTGATGCAGGAAACATATCTCCAGCCCGTGACACGACTATGGAAATCGAACCATCCTGTTGTGGCTGCTGCGGGGAAGAAGGTGCCTCCGAAGTCTGTCGCACCACAGAAGAATTTTATGAATCTCTGGTGGATAGAGGATGGCCAGAGTAAGCAGCTTATCATGTTGCTTGAGGAGAAAGGCATGTTCATAGAGGATGAGGTGGTGTTGATGGTTCTTCACATGGTTCGCTGCAGAGAATTCATTCAATACGACCCCAAAATAGATCTCAGTGTCCCTACGCGCTTTTATCAATTCAACATTGCCTTCTTCGACCTCAATAAAGAGTGTGAGTGCATTCATCACATAACCTTTTTCATTCATGTTCCATGTCTATGCCTATGGAGTTATTCTTGTTCTCATCTTTGGGCTTGATCTTACAGCAGAGGTTGTGCCGCGCCCACCGATTAGCAACATCCTTGTCTCTGATCTGTCGTGCTTGGAGGACTCGGTCAATGTCATCTCGATCAATGTTGCTGAGTCCGACGTTGGTTACCCAATTAACATATATGGCACCGTGCTGGCAAGGGATGAATATGACTACAGATGCATCCATTTATTCAATTGTGGCAGGGACAATCCCCAACCCATCACCTCACCGGTGTGTATCCGTTTATTCCCCCTCTTTCTAGATTATAGGACTATTCATAAATCCATCTGAGTGCTAGTATCTATACTTTTACGGTGCACTCAGGCAATAAAATAGAATCACTGATAGAGTTGTTTGATCGTATAACAGAAGCAACAAAAGTGAGGTCCCTGCCTAATAAAATATAATAAGGGAGTGGGCAATGCATTGCCTAAAGATCCCAACCTTTGGGCGTATACACCATCAGTAGACGTAGGCTTCGGTTTGTTGCACCACCCAAAGATTTGATCCATACTAATACTACCATTGTTTTGATCTGTTTCCAACACGCAAAGAAAACAAAGAGTTTATGCTCATGCTGTAAGTGGGTGAATCATAATGTTCTTCTCATTAGAAAAAATGAACAGTACTGTACATAATATCACAATATTATTTGAGTGCGTACAATTCTTTTGGTGGTAACCGCTAAATATCTATTAACTCATGGTCGGGCTCGTATCTTGTGTGTTTTCTATCTGAATTTCTTACTTTATAACCTTGGCATGGTATATGGATTATTTTTTGTCATTTTTGACGTGTCCCCCTGACCCCTTTGCAAAATGATACTCTAACTTTAACAGGCCCATTTCGAGCATTTGCTGTGACAGGCAATATGTTCTTTGAGGTCCATTTGAAGATTAAGGGCGACGGGATCGACAAAGATTTCAACAAAGCTTTGATACAACACAATACTAGCCATCATACACGTGAACCTATGACTGTTTCACAGAAAATTGTCTCAGTACAGTGGTGATGGTGTATTCGCCTGTTGCCGGTGCAGTGGAAGCTTCCTTTGAAGTCAATATTCTGAACCGGGTATCTAATTTCACTGGCGAAATAGCTGCTTGGACTACTGTGAGTGATGAGGCAATCACTCTGTTTGACAGTGAAGTGGAAGGCACTGATACAAATCTAGGAATTGATGGATCAGTTAAATTGTCTCGTTGTGTTGTAGCTGTTCCAGTGGATGAAGGTCTGGTGCTCTATGTTTCTAACAAAGATGACTGCGAAGATCTTGAGTTTGATGTGCGGCATGGTTTTAAAGATGACTTTGTACATACTTGCATGCACGACCCTTATGAGCTACAGTTTAAGGTTAGTTGGACTGCAGTGAAAAGAAAGCGACGTCAAAATATATTGGGGTATATCGGGAAGGTTCAGTTGTTGCGGTGATAGGATGGGTGAACCTATTATGGGAAAGCTGCGCTATTAAATCTAGGAAGAATCATATCCAGCCGGTCTGTAATAAGCATTTATCGAATCATCAATAATATATCAATTGTTGTCACTTCTTTGTTTTTCTTGACACAAGGACATGTATTGAACTTAAAAGGGGAGCATGTAAAAAAGACTATTCTATCCCAGGATACATGTTGCAGTGCCTCAACTGTTGTTCTGGCTACTGTTACTACATAAGTATGCTGTTGGATGTACATCATGATATTGCCTTGCTTTGTGATGTGCTACTTTGTTTGTTTGTTTGCCAATTTTACTTGTCTGCCAATTTTACTTGCTGAGCCCTTGTGTTTAAGTTGTTGATTGCCAACTACGTACTTAATGAACCCTGAATTCGTACCACCTACCATATAAGATGTCACAGTTTTTTCCTTGTCTCGCCGTCGTCGAGTTTTTGCATCCGCGCGCTCGTCTAGGCCGGCGATAACTAAACTGGGCCTTGTTTTTGTGGTGGGCTTTTAGGCCGTGGGAAACGAAATCGTGAGGCAGCAGCGTGAGTGTTTGGTAGGCATGGCCTCGATGGTTCTCCTCGTCTCGGTCTTCTGTTTCCCTTGTCCCCGTGCAGTCTCAAAGGCATCCAGACCAGAGGCAACCAGCAACCACACCATCAGTTTGGCTGATGACATGTATGCTGATCTTCAGCCATTGCATTAGATTGGCATCGATGATAGCCACACTGAACTTCTTGTCTACTATCTGCACATTGCCAGTTCACATCAGTGAGAGAACAACTAATTAGTATAATAACAAAATCAAACTCCAAGAGTGAGTACGGTAAGGATGTCGATGTATCCCATCGTATTGTTTTATAAAGCATGTGTATGAGTTAGCATCATGCCTACAGCTACGGATGCAAAGTGATTGAGGCATGAATAAACGCAACAATGGCTTTGTGAATAATCTAAATGCAAATGGGTCGCTAATTATGGCAAATTTTCTTGGTCAGTACCTTTGTTGTTCAATCTGATATAAATTAAAATACACCTAAAAATGCATGGGCAGGTGACATTTATGGTATCTACAGAATAAAATTTGAGCCGTGGAGGCAGAGGCAAGGCAAAAAGGAAATATTAAGATGTCAACCTCACGAGCAGATGCTGCATTAGAGCAGGCAATATGGCAGTAATGTAGGTATTCAGAACTCTCAATGTCATTATTCAGGTGCTTAGAACAGTACTCACCCTCGGTGGAGAGGGAAAAAAATGAATGCAGCATAGAGGGCTAGGTGTGGTACAACACAAATAAGAAACACTGAAATAGTGAGGCTCAATGTACACGGTCTCCTTGCAACATTAAAATCTGATCAGGAAAAAAAGGTCAAGAGATGGCACAATTTGCAGTTGATCATTGTGAGAAGAAACTTGTAGGTAGACGCTAGGAGGTACTAAAAACAATATTCACAAATTCAATTCTGCACTATGTATATATGATGCATTAAGCCAAATGCTGAGAATGTCATCAGCTCATCATACTGCAATTGATCTTGCCTGATTGCTGAGTTCCTGCAAGGAAGCATATATGGAAGATCTCAGTGTATATGTGACAAGAAGGAAGAAAGGAAAGTGGTCTGTATAATAGTTGAAAGGCAGGACAGTCCAATCTAAAACTATGAAACAATTTCTGTCCTTATTGTTGTGTCACTATGGACAGATAGACAATTTCATTAGTAGTCCAGATTGTAGGTGGCCTCTGCGGCTGTAGCAGAATGGCTGTGTATCCTCGGCTACTGTACATATAAAATGCAATACAGGTAGTTGACTAAGTAAGACAAAGGACTATAATCTATGGCCTGTCAGTGTGTTATTACAACGCGTACCATGTGATCGATCCAAGCAGTAGCACACTGGAATGGACTCTGCGGTAAGATAGGTCCTATATAAGAATAGAATGTGTAATTTCACAGGAAATAGAACAGGATCATCAGGCCTGAACTCTGAAAGAACAACATGAGGTATAATAGAATTTTAGTTTTTGGTCTACATCAAGATCACATAAACATTCAGAGAACCAAGGTAGTAGATATTCCAAATAGCCTATGTTTTTGTGAACTAACCTTTGATGTTCAGAGATTTTGAAAGCACTATGTGAAGACAACAGGGGGTATAATAGAATCTTAGTTTTTTGGTCAATGTCTAGATCACATAAACATTCATAGAACCGAGGCATTGGATATTCCAAATAGGATATTTTTTCGTGAACTAACCTTCGATATTCAGAGTTTCTCAAAGCGCTATGGTGCTAAATTTGAAGACTTTGCCAATCTTACTATTACTAATTGGAGGCCTCAACGGAGGCACCACGTTAACTCTCACCAGACGCGCTAAGAAAAAAGATAAATTCTAGAAATTCTAACAATAATCATAAACATCCAGCCTTTGATTTAGTAGACTCTAATCATCATAATTGATATTAGCCATTGGATCTGTTGCAGATTATTAAAAATTACCCACCACCGCCATTATGAAAAACACATAAAGTAACCCCTTAAATTTTCATGTAAATTAACCACCTTTGCCATTATAAAAGATAATGAAAAATAACCCATTATATTTATATAGGAATTATTCCACAATTGCTATAAAAATATTAAAGGCCAAAAGCGTCGGCAAACCCTCTTTGCCGCTTTCACGTGCCGATCCGGCAAAGAGCAGCGGCAAAGGTCAAGGGCGGCCTTTTCTTTGCCGACCGCCACGTGTCGGTCGGCCGGCAAAGGCCTTTTGCCGACCGCCTACTTGGCAGCGGCAAAGGAAACGCGCCGACCGTCAATCGACGTCAGGCGTTTCCTTTGCCGATTGAGTTGGCAAAGGCAAAGGGCTTTGCCGCGCTGCCGACTAGTGGCAAAAAGAATTTTTTTTTTTTTTTTTTTGCCATTTTGACAGCCATATCCAAGATAAAGAAGGCAAAAGGCTTTTGCCGACACGCCTCCTGGCAAATAAGGCAAAGCCGGGAAAATTTGCAAGATGAAAACCCAGCTTTGCCGATCCAGTGGCGTCTGCGGGTAACTCCGCTTTTTTTGTGGTTTTTGCTGCATTGCCTCACGTATCGCACTCTCCAAAGCACATATATGAATATACAACAGAAATACACATAGATATCGCACAAATCCACATTTATATCACAGAAATCCACATATATGTCTCATAAATCCACACATAATCCATAACCACGTCGATCATCCATCTAGTCCTCAAACGAATCCACACAAAATAGCAAAGTGGCATCCATGCACCAACTGCCAACCTAACATGAAGTCACGGAGCCACTCACTCACTCGCCTCAGTACCAGCCGTCTCCACCCGAGCTGTGGTGGTGTGAGGAGCTCCCTGTCGGCCACGTAGCCCACCCGCTCGGTCCAGCCTGTGTCGCGCCATACCCCCACGCATCGAGCTGTGGTGAAACGCCCGGACTCGGACTTGGGTGGTGTGGAGAATGTCCATCTGCCGGAGTCGGGTTCGAACCCGCCGACTGCAGCTGCACAGAGAAGCGATCTCATTAGTACCTAAGGGATGGCCGCACAAGAGAAATCAATGGAGAGGCCGCTAGAAACTCACCGGGGTCCGTACAGGGTACAGTGGAGGGAGTGCAGGGAGAACAACCGGCGGCGGTTGAGGGATGCTCACTTGCAGCGGCGGTGGTCTGTAGTTCGGGATGTCCATGCTCTGCAAGTAGCTGGAAAACGACTTGGTGAACTCGGACCATTGCTGCTGGGACTGCTGCTGCAAAGTTGCAATCACTTGCTGATGGGCCTCCCGCTGCTCCGCCAGCTGCTGCTGATGGGCCGCTCGCATGGCCGCCTCTCTCTCCTCTGCGGCCACCCTGTCGGCCTCACGTTGCCTCTGTATCTCTTCCAGCTGGGCCTGCAACAATCCACAAGCGATGCTTAGACAATGCATATAAGGCTTCGGCAACATATGTGAAACCATACGTACCTAAATAACCCCCTAAATGTATATTAATTTTACCCACCTCTGCCATTACGAAAGTTATTATAACTAATTTTATTTTACATAAAAAACCATACGTACCTATAAAAAAGAAAATCCTACGTAGGTAGATCTAAAAAAAAATCCTACGTAGGTAGATATATACCTGTATCCGCCGGTACTTCCGCTTACCTCTCTCTCTCGCGCGTGGAAAACCTATTGCCACCGCCGCCGCCGCCTCATCCAGCGATCACGTGGAGTCTCAATCTGGAAAAAGGAAGCCACAGCATTGGGTTGCTCTTCCTTCGAATCAATCGTATTAGACACAAGCTTCCATGGAGAAGTCGCATGAAGTGGGGAACCTGGTCTCCTATTTAGAGGTAGATGCAATCTGATTCATACTTGATCTTTGTTGTGGATTTCAAAGAGGTGGCAAGCTAATTCTTTAGTGCAGCTGAGGTAGAACCTGCCGGTTGCCTGTCATTCATCAGCATGCATGTAGATGCTCCTGAAGCACATATGGCCATATGGGCAATGACGGAGACACGCATGGACCGTGGATGAGGGTACCCAGAAATATATATACGTACAATCGCGCTTGCGTGCCATGCCCTGTATCTACGACACCTATGAGATGACAAGCATTATGCGAGAAAGAATCCTTTTAGTGTATTGGAGCCTGAAGGTGTTGTCCGTTGATGCAGCATCATAACTCCATACAGGTCAGAGCTTAATTCTGAATATAGTCCTTTCATGCACCATTCAATCTCCCTATACATGTTGCATCCATGTAATTTATTATAGACCTAAAATATCACTTATCAATCAAAGCGAAATTCATTATTAAATTCACCATCAAACTAGAGAGGCGAGAAGGAGGTTATTATATATTTGTTTCAAGATAGGGAATTATATAAATTGTGACAGTGAGCATGCTGATTTTAAAGCCAAATGTATGGTTAAGGTTTTCAGAAAACATTTGGTGAGCACGAATGAAGGTACAATGCAAAGGAGAAAGCTATCGAAGGATATGGAAACCTATACTTGGTAACTCAACTCTATAACAAGCAAATAATGATAAGGAAAATATTTAAATGAGTATTGTGTAAAACATATTAACAAATGAGAGATCATGTCAACTATATATATCTAAATACTATTAAAAGTAATGATCTAAATTTATAACTAAACAATTCGCCTTTGTTATCTTTTATAAACTATTCATGTCTACCATTACAAAAGATGATGTATAGTACCCCTGTGCATTTAGATTGCCCAATTGTGCCATATGAAGATAATATATACAACTAACACCTAAGAATCAAAGTTATCCATCTTTGTCGTTATACAAAAATAAACAAAAATATCTCTCAAATTTACATGGAAATACTAATATAACATGGAAATTATACAAAATAGTCACATATTTATAAACTATGTTAGATATCTTTCTAAATTGTGAAGTTCAACAATTTATAAAAACATTAAATATATGATATGTTCCATCGTTTAGATTAAGTAAACATGTATACATTTGCATAAATATTTATTCTAATAGCTTATCAAACATGAAAAATCACCCCTTAACAAAACCATAGCGACAACAGGGAGAACTCGCTTTAATTTGGCTAGCAAACCATAAGACTAGAATTTCACTAAACATATATCACGCTAAAGAAAGATCAATCCTAGAAATTCTACACACAAATAAAAAAATGTATGGCCAAATGACAATAATAGTCGGTCATTTTTATTCTATTTTCTGAAACAATAGAACATGTGAATGTATATTTAAATTACACACCATAGAAAATATGATTTAAAATGAACCTAATTGTTTATCTAAATGCCAACCCACTGTTATGATAGAAATCTATCATCATCGGTTAAATTTGCATCTAAAATTATCACTTATGTCATTATTTTAAAAAATAAGTTATCAACATCTTTGCCAACAAAAGCAGGTGTTTCAACAAACATATTTATTGTTTTGTCGTATAGATTATGTACTCTTCATCTGGAACTTATGTATCTCTAGATACATCGCAAAATGAATATAGAAAAAAAATCAAAGCGACTTTGAACGGAAGGAGTAATATAGTATCTTTTGTGCTATGTTAAAAAATAAACAATTGAAAAAACATGCAATTAAATAATAATTTTTAACACCCAGTGATATTAAACAATAACAAATTCCTATGTCTTAAGATTCTATCCCGTGCGAGAGCACGGGTTGATGGACTAGTTTTTAATAATGCCAATATCTGAATTAATGAAGTTATGGCTGCAAGTAATAGCAGATCACTCAAGAAACTATATCAAGCAACTGAAGTCAACATAATGCACGTATGTATGAAAACACTTCGAAATACAAGTGGAACTTGCTATTGATTAAAATATATTCATGGTATGATATTCTCCATTTGAATTCGAGTCTGTCGATGATGTTTTATATTTATGACATTTTGACCTCAACAAGGCAGATGAGAGAATGTTGTCTATATAGGCGGACCCAAGGCCTGGCTAGCCTGGGCCCTTGCCTAGGCTCTTCTCTTGGTGATCCCTTTAGATCTAGTATATGGCCCATTAACTTGACATTGTTTATCTGGGCTGAAAGCTAAACTGGGTGTCTACGTTGTTTTGCCCAGGCTGCTGCATCTTCGTGGGTCCCCGTATGGCTGTCTAGATATTTTGGCGTGGGATTGAAGCTGAAGCAATAGAAGCTAAGAGCATCTCCAACAGTTCTTTATATCTCACTTATCAAATTGCGTGTTTTAGCAAGTTGCTATAATAATTTACCAAGTTAAAAAGAGCTCATCTCCAACAGTTCCCTATTTCTACTTGCCAAATCAAAGAAAAAGAGGAGGCCCACCGGGTGAGGTTGTTGACCGGTACTCTCCGTAGCCCTCTCCCTTCCATCGCACGCCCTCGACCCGCGACTCCATCGCGCGACCACGCGATCCCGTGCGTGACCCCCGACTTCCCTCCGACTCCTTCACGCCGCCGCAGGCAGGATCGTCGATTGTGCCCTTGTACTCCTCCCGTCGCAGGTCAACAACTCCGTCAAGACTCCATCTCCTTGCCCTTTGATCTAGGATTTCTTCTTGATCTCTATGCTCGCCAAGAAATTCAGAACACATCAAATATGGCCGGGTCAGCTCTAACAGATTGGGGTCAGCTCTAAAGAAAACTTCACTTCAGATGTGGCCGCCTATAGGTTCAATGTTGGCAATAAAAAAAACTCTGAAGTGCAAAAGCCTCATGCCTTCATCGCATGATTCAGACTTGACATTGCAAAACTCTCAAGGCAATTACGGTTATATTCTCTCAAGGCTGTTGAACCGTATCTATGATTACTGAACATGAGATATATCCGATATATGAAGGCAATTACTATAACACATATCTATCCAATCTATGAAGGCAATTACGATCTATGCCGGGTGAACGTACGTACCTGAACCGGGAATCGTCGAGGCCGGCTGCTTCCTGCCCGCGAGAGCGACCAGCAGGACCGATTGGGAATAATCGTCGAGGCCGGGCGTCTTCCTTCCCGCGAGATCGACAACCAGGACGAGGCCGCGCGACTTTGGGCGATGATGGACTGGCGACGAGGCGACTTGGGCGACGAAGGACTCGCGACTTGGGCGACGACGGGCGACGACGGACTCGCACGACGACGGGAGGAACTTTCATCTACCGCGCGGGAAGAGGAAACGCGGACGCAGAGGAGCGATGGCAAGCCGGATTCGCGTGCGCATCATTATCGCGCGCACACCGCGATTTGGCAAACTCCACAAGTTTGGCAAGTCACTTGGCGAAACCGTTGGAGATTGATTTTTCGTTGTTTTGCCAAATTTTGAAGGATGGCAAGTCATATACATAACCGCATTGAGAATCTTCTAAGTAGAACTGCTTTTGAAGGAAGCGGCTTCATATAATTCTATACATAGGATCAAAGATCAGACCGTAAATACAACTTTGGGTGGCACCCATGATTGGCCTAGAACGTGTGGCTCTACTGAAGATTATCGTATCAAAACTATGTTTTGCTTTGTTAAAACTTCCAATAGACTCTAAATACAGTGTTTTGAATTAAGTTATATTATGAATAAATGTGTTGTAAACTAAAGTAGCTTTTTCTTAATGTGCTATGAACTTGTGGTGAACCATATTGCAATTGAGATTTTGGATGAAGGTTACATGGAAGTGTACGTGTTATATGAGTAGGACACCAGATGACCGTTTTTTAAGAAAAACCAGGGTTTTAGTTAAGTGCGGTCAATGAACGACAACTTTTTTTTATCGGATGTCTCCAAAGAGACTCAATGAACGACAACTTGGCTAGGTCCGCCTCGCCGTTGAGGGGGTCCCGGCATGGCCCCCATACAAGTCCTTTTCTTGTTATACTTGTAGTGGTATTGCCTCTAAAAAGAAATTGCAAGTCATTTTAGTTTTGTCGTAAATCGAGTTTTTCCCTAATCTTGATGACCAAATTTAATTATATTTTTGATAATATCTTGTGTACAGTATGAAATATATTTTGAAAATATATACATTTATTTGGATTTGTAGATGTTAATATATTATTCTATAAACTTAAAACTGAGTGGTTTGGACTAGGACTAAACTAATAAAACGATTTAAATTGGTGTGTAGTACTACATTCAGCCAATAATGTAGCCATCACGTGCTCTCTTCTTGTGCAGTTTCCTGCTTGCCCGACAAGGCCTTAGATTTCATCACGAGGGGATGCTGATGATCAGCCTAATATTTGACCTAGTAGTTACCAAGAACTACTTGACCTCGACCTTTGCATGATGTGTACTACTAGTACATAGTCGCGGATCGAGTCATTTTGATTCAATTTGTCCTTTTTTTATTGCCAAATAAACCTGTGAATCTCAAGACCGATCAAGTCTCTCGTTAACCGTGATTTCTTATTTTGTTTAGTTTACCAGTGTCGGTACGCGTGAAGCAACTTGCCCAATTGATCTGCCAGTCAACTTAACCGTGCATTCGTAGGAGTATCTCTCCATAGGGTTTCGAAAACTTACTGCTGCCACTGTCGTGACGACTTCAGAACTCAGAAGCACCTTAATATTTGTTCCTTCCCGTAACTTTGGTATTTAAGTGATGTGATGAAGTATAGAAACTAAGCATTCATTGTAAAGCTGGTCAGTGGCACTCTAATTATTTTTATTTTATTTTATTTTAATTTTGACTGACTTTTAACAAAACATATTGCTGTCTATAATACCAAAAAAACACCTTCGAGCAGTCAACTTAACCGTGCATTATCAAGATATTTAATGATGGGATTAATCAAACTAATTCATGTTATACCCTAAAAAATCATGTTATAGCTTTGATGTATGATGTATCTTACAGAAACTTTGCTGAATTTAGGTAACTTTATTTTAGAACAAATCAAAACGACTTAGGCCATGTTTGGAACATGTGAACTTTTCTCCGTTCCTGTGTTTTTTCTGTGAAAATAGAATTTATTCCTATATATAAACTTTCTGTGCAATTCCTGTAAAATTCTCACGTTCCAAAAAGACCCTTAAATTTTGGTTATAGATCAAGTCAATATATATCATGACAGAATCGATTTCCATGAGATCCTTAGCCATTGATATCAGTTGTAAACACAACTAGACAAACGATTTTTAGTGGACACCTATGATTCTTTTACACATGTTATAAATGTCTACCAACACACAGGCTTCTCAACCGCCCATAGAAATCGATTTTCATGGGTAGGCTGACCAAATAAAACTGCGGCCGCCTGTAAATTGATCTGCTTTAGTTTCAGAAGTGGCAGATGCAAACCAACTATACCTAGAAATCATATTCCTGGGATAATTTTCTACTTTGGGGCAGTTTTATAATTTACTCTGATTTTTATAACATTTTTAGGGATTGCATTGAAATCAATTTTCAAGAATAATTTTACTGAAGAAAATAATTCTTGTGAAATGTCTCATTTTTATAATCTGTGGTAATAGTTTCAAAACATGATTGTGAAAACTGATTTTGGTATGTCTAAAAATGGATTTATTTGCTAGCTCAGTAATCTCGCTCCTGCCCTACCTAGGAGAAGGTGGAGCCGGCGCCTCTACTTATAAATCACAACGTCGCCAAAAACCTCTAGCCAACCACGCTTACCTCTCCCACCCCCTTTCTCTTCTCCTTATTCCTCTCCTTTGCCTATCCACTCCTTTGCATGATTATATATTGTTACAGAAGCCAGAACTTAATTATTTGTTTTTAACTAACAAAGCATTTTTCATCTAATAAAATCATTTGTACGCAGCAGTGAAAGGTGTGCCCACTGTTAACAACGCTGTGCACGTTGAGCAACTTGGACATATAATTCTGCCGGTCAACGTAACTGATGCGCTCCATGATGAAACTGTGGTCATGTTATTTTGTCCTGAGTTTTTATTCTGATTTTGACCAACGATGTGACAGGAGGCTAGCTAATATCATGGATAACAAATAAAACTGCCAAATTTTGTAATGAGGGTAATTAAAGATTGGGATACCGGTGAAGTCTAGGTGGAGGCAAAATCATTGTAACCATCATTATTGATATCATGAGGCGTGGGTTTTTTTAGTACTGCGTGCAACTCTATTCACGATTAACATTGTGCACGTTGAGCAATTTGGGCTTAACAATTTTCTGCTCGTCAACTTACCTGATGCGCGGCACGATGAACGTACAACATGGTTTGACTCAGCCATGGGGATCTACGTACTCTTCACCTGGCCAATCAAAGAAGCGGCATTGGGGATCTGCGTACTCTTCAACATGGTTTAATATACTACTCCATCACTGCAGAAACATATATTGCTTCTACGTGCTGCAGAAACATGCATATGCATATATTACTCTTCGACATGAATTTCGTACATATTAAGTTATTAATCAAACCTCTGGCAGCACCAGCACTGCAGAAAAAGGATCCTTCACCATCGTTATTCAATATAATTGGTCCATTTATTGCTTCTACATGCTGGAGAGGGAAAAATATATGCTACTCAGTTTTATTTTAGAAAACGGAGTACAAACATTCATATATAGTTATGTGCACATACGTTAATTACTCATATAAACAAACACACGCGTGCATCCTCTTTCTTCTTCTTCTCCTTCTCCTACCAGCTCCTCCGAGAGGCAAGAGAATAGGTATAAATAGAGAGAGACTGAGAGAGATTGGCGAAATCATCACTGCAACTCATTATCGATGGTCAAGTCTCCTATTATAAAAAACAACAATAATTAGTTGCAAATTTGAGAACTCATGCTAAGTTGGAGACTAGAACTGGGTTGGTTTAACCACATTAAATGTTAATTAACGGCTAAGCAATTTAATGGCATGTTTGAATCATATGAGCTAATTGTTATTAGCAAGCTCATTTTTAGCTCAAATTGACTCTAGCGTATCCAAAATGTAGGGCTAATACGTGGACTAATTTTTTATCCAGGTCTTTAGCTAATTGTTAATGAACTAGCTAGCCATCCACACAACTAATTTAGACTAATTTTTAGGCTCAACTAATAACTAGCATTATATCCATACAGATCCTAAGTATGCAAAACTACATTAATTTTGGATGCATGGTTGGTATGCTACGCCCTGTATTATGTTCATATCACCTTGGGCATTTGTGATGGCAGGACATAATAATCTACTAAATAAATGTTTGGATCAAGGGTTGTGTGTAGTGTTGTTGCCACATCATGAATTGGATAGATGCCATAGATGCCCCTAGTAGACACATGCACCAACTATTTGTGCTTGAGAGTTCTCTGTCCCCAGAACCATGTGAGGAAAGGTGGTTAGGATCAAAATTGTGAATATATGTAGTGGTGTTTATTTGTATAATATTGAATGTTTAATTCCATGGACGCACATGGTAAGCGTCAGGTGTGTGCCAATGCTCACTACAAGAAATGTGTCATCTTATGACATTTACTAATCAAAATGTCACCAAAACGTTTGGTTTATGACATTTTTTTCCAAGGCATGCAAACTTAGTGACTAAAACAGGTTTATGTCACAAAACAACGTTACCAAGCTAGTCCAATTACATTATATGACATGCTGCTATGTCATAAAGGCCCATTTTTAAATGTCCTAAATCTATGACCAAGCTTTTGTCGCACAAATTATTTTTTCACATTAGGGTGTGTTCTTACTTTTTATTTTACAGAAGAGCACCGGTCCTTAGTGTAACAAAAAAATATTAATGTTTGATCTTTTCTCGATGCCTGCTGCGATGCGGTGCATAAATAGTATCAACCAAATTGTGGCCGTATATTGTGATTTCGTATATTCCTAGCAAAAAGAAATTAACAATATAAAGTTGTTTATATATATGTTTAGTTTATTTAATTAATAATGAAAAAAGAAAAAGGAAAAGAGAATAACGCACGCACAACACCACCCAAAAGAAGACCGAACCTTATCCTCTTCCCTGGGTCTCTGTCTCTCTCGTCTCCCTCTCGCAGTCGCAGAAACGCCGCGCTCTGGCCTCTGTCTACTCTAGAAACGCCGCGAGCTCTCTCCTTCGGTCCGCCCCCAGATCGACGCTGACTCCCTCCGCATCCTCCTCCCCTGCGTCGGCCCCTTCTCCTCCCCAAGCCGATGCTCCGCGCCCCTAATCCACTTGCCCCAAGATCTAGGAAGCTGGTCCCCAGCCAGCCGGGCTAGTAGCAGCGCCGCCACCAGGTGGGCTGGCTGGCCACATCGCCGCTGCTGAGGCCGGGCTGTCTGGCCGCCGCGCCGCAGCTTTCGCCGGTTGGACTGAGCTGCACGGCCTCTGCCGCCGCTGGCTGATACTAGCCATGCCCCTTGATGGGTTGTGACATCGTCCGTGCCGTCCCCTTCCCCTCGCTGCTGTGCGAGCTCTGCAGTTCCAAATCGGGCATGCATCCCGTGGTGAGTTCCTCTCTCCAATAAATCTGTGCATTTCTTGTGTAGGTGCTGCAAATCATGGATCTAGGTTTAGGTTTTACTTGTATTTGGCGAGTGTTGCTAGTTTGCAGCCACTGGATGTTCAAAACGAGAGACATGGTTACTTCTCTATAGCATGTTAGTTGTTATTTCAATTCCTCTTCCTTTTGACCAAGAAAGGAAATACTGCAGAGTTCCAGATGTGTTCTGCTATAGCATGTTGTAGATTTCCTAAATGTTTAAGTTTTGAACCAGTGCTTGATAGAAATTAAGGTAACACATTCCGAAGTTGATTCATTACTAAATTCAGTTTTCTTTGCCCAATCCAATGCCACAAGTTAATTATTTTTTGTACTGATCTGTTGCTCTCTCTTGATGGGGAAACGAAATGCTACATTGTTATGTGTAGTTGTGTACTAAGAATTACTAAGTGAGTGTCTGTTAATTCATCTTCCCTTACTTGCTTTTTGTTGTCATTGTTCAACTTCTTCTCTACAATGTTTTGGAGTAGTTCTTCCTCTGTGCAACTGAAATTTGTTTCCTACAGGTGTAACTGTCCAAAAAAAGACCTTATTCTGCTGTTCTGTCAGTACCACTCCATAGAATGGCTGGCAACAGAGGAGGTGGTAACTGGTTACAACAGTCGTCTCAGGGGAACTAGCAGCAAAACTGTCTGAGTTTGATCTCATTGACACTGTCTTTTTGTTGCAAATTTTCAGGATCTATGACTGTTAAACTGATGGATTACATAGCATCAATACCCTGCTAGAAGCAATCTTAATTTAGAGTTGTTAATTGCTAGAAGCAATCTAAATTTAGAACTGTAAAAAAAGTAATATACTTTGCAGAAAGCATGTATAGTAGTATGCTTTGGTTTAGATCTCAACAGGCTTAAAACGACTTAGAAAAATGCAATATTTGATGTCAATAGCTCCGTATATACCATGACAGTTGGAATCCATTATATAGTGTACTTAATATATATCTTGGTTTCATATATGGTTCGTGACAACGTAGCAATGGTTGTTTGCTTTTCTTATTACAGCCAACTATAAAATTCCTGTGGCAGTAAAAAGGAAGGTTTTTCACTTGCGTTGTTCTTAGTCAATCACATTTTGCTTGATGGTGCTATGCAGGGTGAACAGGAATGTTTCTTAGAAGTGAGTGGACAAGGTAAAAGTTCAGGAATGTTTCTTAGAAGTGGACAGAGTAAAAGTATTCGTACAGTCAAGAAAAGGAGAGCCAAAGATTTAGTTGTCGCATGTGTTGAGCGCCATGTTAGGGTTCAGAGGTTTGGAGTTTAGGGTTTGTGATTTTTGATATGGTTTCGATGGTTGCTGAACTTGGAAAGGGGTCGCTAGGAGGCCACCGGACCGATAGTGGTGGCAGTTGACACGGCGATGATGGCCACCCACATGGACCATAAGAGAGACTAGTTAGGCGGTACATGTGGTGGGGGGACTTCAACCAAAGAAGAAGAGCAGCCAATTAGGATTTGCAATACTGGAGATGGCGCTATGCCGCCGAAACATATGGGAGGCGGCAAAGGAGTGGGTACTCAAACTGAAGACTGAAAAGCTACATTTCGAGATTAGTGACAACGAGCGCAGCAACACCCAAGTTGAACGGACAAGTGGCGGCGATCGCGACAGGGGAGAGTGGTGGAGAGAAAGAGGGAAGGGGAGCAAGGAGGAGGCTTGTGGTGCAATGGCATGCTCTAGGAACTTCATATGTATAATATAATAATAATTAATAAGATAGAAAGACAGGCTGGATCCAGAAGACCAGAGCCAATGCAGCCAATAGAACCCCATATGTAGAAGGCAGGCTTAGTACACTTGGCATACTTCTATATATAGAGAACCAATGCAGCCAATAGAACGAAGCATGCAGCAATAACATCGCTGGCCGAACAATGGCTGCATCCACAAGGAAAGCTGTTGTTGTAGTTCTCAGCGTGTGCTTGCTGTGCTGCAGCACTTTGCTGCTACCTTCGTCAGCTTCCTCCGATTCCTTCCTGCAATGCCTCTCGGCAATGATGCCGAGCGAGCTGGTGTACCAGCAGAGCTCGAGCAGCTTCACGTCCGTGCTGCAGTCCACCGTGCAGAACCCGAGGTTCGTGACCAACACCACGGTGCTGCCGCTGTGCATCATCACGGCGTCCGACGTCTCCCACGTGCAGGCCGCCGTGCGCTGCGGCCGCGGGAACGGCGTGCGCCTCCGCGTGCGCAGCGGCGGGCACGACTACGAGGGCCTCTCCTACCGCTCCGTCCAGCCCGAGGTGTTCGCCGTGCTGGACCTGGCCAGGCTCCGCGGCGTGCAGGTGCGCGCCGGGGACGACAACGCATGGGTGGACGCCGGCACGACGCTGGGCGAGCTCTACTACGCCGTGGGCACGACCAACCCGGGGTTCCTGTTCCCGGGTGGCGCGTGCGCGACGGTCGGCGTCAGCGGCTTCATCAGCGGCGGCGGCATCGGCCTAATGATGCGCAAGTACGGCGTCGGCGGCGACAACGTCCTCGACGCTAGGGTCGTCAACGCCAACGGCGACGTCCTCGACCGGGCCGCCATGGGTGAGGACCTCTTCTGGGCCATCCGCGGCGGCGGCGGTGAGACCTTCTGCGTTGTGGTGGCGTGGCGCCTGAAGCTCTCGCCGGTCCCGCCGACGGTGACGGTGGTCAACATCTGGAAGACCATGGAGCAGGGCGCCGCCGACCTCGTCGCCAAGTGGGAGACGACCATCCTCCAGCCGCCGGTCCTCCCGCCGGACCTCACCATCCGGGTCGTCCTGCAGTACAGGCAGGCCTTCTTCCAGACACTCTACCTCGGCCGGTGCTCGGACCTCCTCGCCACGATGGGCAGCGTCTTCCCGGAGCTCGGCACGACGGCGGCCGACTGCAACGAGATGAGCTGGCTGCACGCCATGGCGTTCATCTACTTCGGCGCCGACGCCAAGGCGCCGGTGGAGGCGCTGCTGAACCGGACCAACAACGCGGCCAGCACCTGGTACTTCAAGAGCAAGTCCGACTACGTGCGCCGCGCCGTCGGCAGGGCCGGGTGGGACAGCCTCTACCAGCAGTGGCTCTCGCAGAACGGCAACGGGCAGATGATCCTGGAGCCGCACGGCGCAGCGGTCGGCGGCGCCAACACGGCGACCGTCTCGCCGTACCCGCACCGCCGGGGCGTGCTGTTCAACATCCAGTACGGCTCCAACTGGTGCTGCGGCGCCAACGGCACGGAGGCGAGCGCGGGGCTCGCGTGGCTCAACGGGATCTTCGGGTACATGACGCCGTTCGTCACCAGCAACCCCCGGGAGGCCTTCGCCAACTACCGCGACCTGGACATGGGCCAGAACGTGATCGGCGGCGACGGCCTGTCGTCGTACTGGAGCGCGAGGTCGTGGGCGGAGAGGTACTTCATGGGGAACTACCGGCGGCTGGCGGCGGTGAAGGCGGCGGTGGATCCCACTGACTACTTCAGGAACGAGCAGAGCATCCCACCACTTCCCAAGTAGACATTTTCTAGGCGATGGCGCGTCGACATTTGCATCTCGGTATGCATTATTAAGCGGAGGACGAAGGGTTCCCGGTGGCGCCTAGTTAGTCGATTTTCCTTATGTTATGCTACTTCTACATGAAGAAGAAATAAAGGTACACTGTTGTTGTTTTTTTTTAGAAACAGGATGGACTTCAGTCAACACAACTTTTTTTTTTCTTTTTTGTTTTTGAGAATCACAATCTTGACTTGTTTCGGAGCCCAATCCACGGAGCGTCACGGCCTTTTCCTTTGGGCTGGAGTATTGTATCTTCACTTAGATAGGGTAATAGGTTAATAATTTCCTTTATTTGGCCATATCTTCTTTCTCCTAGGTCCTAAGTCACTATATCTAAAATGGTTGGGTTATAGCTATGGTAAACTCACATGGGTCTCTCCCTCGATGCATTTTCTATCTCATTCCACGATGGCCTTTTTATAGGGGTTTGCTAGGTTTCTATCTATTTTAGTTTAAGTCATGACACTCTAGAGTTTCTCAATTTTAGAAGCGTGTTTTAACATGTCTTGTTGCCTTTGCATTATTTTTTAGTGTCCTTCACCTTGACAATAATTATTTTGTTGTCATAGTTAGTAAGGATACCTAGTATCATTTTATCAACCACGGGCTGTTCCATCAAGAGCTCATGTGACCATTATACCTTTTGTAACAATTGTATCCAAAGAAATAAGTTATGCTTCTATGGTTTACCTTGTCAAAATGGTCTATTTCTATGACCACGCACCATCACCAAGAGTTAATACATATCTAGTTGTAGTGTAGAGCTCCTATACTTTCAAATGTCCCTCGATCACAGTTGAGTACTTTGAATAGTGAATCACATAACTCATTCTATCATTAAGATAGCGCCAGACCCTCTGAAGTACATGCCAATGATCATCACCGTGATCCGATGATCGAGGATGGCACCCTAGGCTATTGGCCGACCTAGGGCAACTGACGACATTCCCGCCTGCAAACTAGCAGTTCTTCAACACACAAATATGATCGGTTACCTTTTGGTGGTTTGCTCACAACCATCGTCATTTTTCGCCACGTAATTATGTCCCTCGTTTCCATAGGGCTTTCTTGGGCAAAACTGCAAAACATGTGAGAAACGGCCAGGCCGACCCCCAGAACCGGCTGGCCAGTACTTGCAGAGTCGTGCCTGGGGGTCAATTTGCAGTAACTTGTGTCGATCCATGGAGACCGTATAGCATCATCATAGGAACACTAGCCATTCGCCAATCAAAACACACAGCCATGCCAAATAGAAGAACACCAAAAATTATAAACTACAAGAACATGCAAAGATAAATGTCGCGGTCCGCGTCCGGCAACAAGAATACAGAAAACGAATAGAAGGTCATCTATCCAAAGACTCTGGTCTTCCACAACACCTGATCGAGCAGAGCAAGGTGGCACTCCATCACGAACGCGATGAAATGTTGTCAAGATCCTGGAGAAATCTGGCAAAGTCAGCGTGAGACGACCCCCTTTCCTGGATCGCCTTGGCTGCCGTATCTTTGGCCGCGGCTGCCCTCTCTCTAAGCGCTTGCCCACCCTCTGATTCCATCACCCACCTCACCTTCGTCTCCACCTCATCCGCCATCACCACCTCGCCGTCGTGTCCCGTCATCTCCACCCCGAGCTTCATCTCCTCCACGATGAACACCTTGTTCATCACCTGCTCCGCGTACATGGGCCAGCACAAGAGTGGCAGCCCCGCTGCGATGCCCTCCAGCGTCGAGTTCCATCCACAGTGCGTCACGAAAGCGCCGGCCGCCCTGTGGCGCAGCACGTCCACCTGCGGCGCCCAGCACTTCACCACGAGGCCTCTGCCCGCGGTCCGCTCCAAGAACCCGTCTGGAAGCAGCACGCCGACGTCTGGCAGCGTGTCGCGTCCGTTGCCGAGGACCACCTTTTCATCGTCGACGCTGTCCGGTCCCGGTGCGCGCACCACCCACAAAATCTCTGCTCCGACCTCTCCAGGCCGACGGCGATCTCCTTCAGCTGCCTCTCAGAGAACGTGCCCATGCTTCCGAAGCACAGGAAGACGACGCTGCGGTCAGGCTGCGAGTCCAGCCAGCGGAGGCACTCGTCCTCCTTTTCCCCGCCGCCGCCGGAGACCAGTGGCCCTACGCAGTAGACCGGTGGCATGGCACGGCCAGGCACGCACAGGCCCTCCCTCAGAGCACGCACCGCCCGCGTTTCCAGCTCCACGAAGGTGTTGACAAGGATCCCGTCGGATGCCGGCATCCGCTCGTGGGTGGCCTTGGCTGCTTCCGGGTCGTCGAGAACTACTCTTGGCAGATCCGACGCCTTGAACGGAGGAGCGCCCGGCAAGGAAAGAATGGTGTCACCGCCGGCGGTCCAGGAAGCTGCGTCGATGTCTTGGTTCAAGGTGAGGCTGAGCTGTGTCGAGGAGGACGGCCAGGAACCCCGCACACGAGGCGTAGGAGTAGTAGACGAGCAGCCTGAGTTCGGCCGCGACGTCGAGCGCGTCCGGGCAGAACATGTTGATGACGAGCGCGTGGACGGCGGGCAGCGACCGGATGAGGTCGCGGAGCGGAGCGTTCATGGCCTTGATGCAGTCCAGCATCTGGAGGATGTTGTGCTTCCCGGTCGGAGCATCGTCGGAGCTTGAACCAGAGGTCGCGGGCAGCGGCGACGCCGGTAGGACGTGGAAGGAGATGGACGGGTTGGAGGCTACGACGCGGTCAACCACGTCGGCGAAGTCGAGGGCCTCGACATCGAGGGGCGGCTTCACGAGCGCCACGGTGACGGCGACGCCGTGCTGGACGAAGACCTTGCCCAGCTCGATCATGGGCATCAGGTGGCCGGCGCCGCCGAGGCCAGGGTACAGAACCACGGTTTTCATCGCTAGCTCCAGGGCTCTGTGGTAAAGCTCAGCTCGAGTTGGCTTTGGCCTTCATGGAAGGAAAAGGAGGTGGGCGCTGCGGACTCTACAGGGGTGTGGTCCACTGGCCATTGCTGCACATAACGCATGCGAGTACACATGTATAAATTGGAATGGAGTACTGCACGCTGGCCACGTACGACGCCACGGTGGTAGGTCAAATACTTGGCTGTCGTTGCGAGAAGCACTATAACAACAACCTTTAATTACTTCCTACTGAGTACTGTGAAGAATAGACGGTTGGGAAGGACATGCTGAGGCACGGTACTATTTGGCACGACGTGCTAGCCATATGTCAGGTCGTATCGTGTTTTATCTTTTTTGATTGACAACATCATATATTATATATTAAAGAAGGGTCCTTAGAAGACTAAGTTACATCGTCGACTGTAGCGCAGAGGAGGATGGTTCCGCCGGTGAAGGGTATTCGCAGGGGGCGTCAATGATGCGTGCATCCGAATAGATTAGCAGCGCGTAGTGGCAGTAAAGAGTGGGTCGGTGGAGCTGTCGAAGTAGAAACATGCCGACAACCAAACGATATTGTTGATGTTGTCGCTGGTAATAGAAGAAGCTTGAATCGAAAATTTAAGTGGACGTGCAACATGACAACTAAAAAGAAAATGTAGATAATAAAGGACGATGGTATTAAAAGAAAGCTTGGTAGGTAAGACAATCAGTGGGCCCCAATGAGTGAATGTGGACGAGGACCGAAGCCTTGGCTCACTAAGTCCTGTTGCATGACGTCCACGTTGTGATGGTGGGTCCATCGGTGCAGGTGGTAGACCCTGCCACGGGGACAGGGAGACGTGGATGGATTTGCAGCCACACCCACGAAAACCTCTAAGAA
This sequence comes from Themeda triandra, assembly GCA_018135685.1. NCBI lineage: Eukaryota > Viridiplantae > Streptophyta > Magnoliopsida > Poales > Poaceae > Themeda > Themeda triandra. The sequence continues at coordinate 53,141 of JAENPR010001617.1, read as the reverse complement.
GACAGAGCTACTGTCGCTGCCGCCGTCATCAGCGGCTTCAGCGGGGGGTCACTGGGTCGATGGAAGTGGTGCAGCACCGATGGAGATCCGCCCACCGATACACAGGCCGACGTAGCCTTGCCAATGCAGGGAGCAGATCCTAACGAGTTGGATCTTTCCTTGAGGGGGCAGTCGAACACACACAAGGGGTGGCCCTGCCCCCACCTCTACCACATGTGCACTAGAGGTGGGACGCAGAAGCCGAGGAGTGCGGATTGGCCTCCACCCAACTAGGAGGATCCCACCTGGCTGCCACAAGAAAGGGTGACACTGCGACATAGAAGCCATATGGCCATCGACGGCTTGACCACCAACTTTCAGATTCGAGACACTCGCTTCCACTCCTGGTCGAGCTCGTCCGGCACCGCTTCAACGCCATCTTGTCCCGTGGCTGCTCCCACGGTTGTATCATCATACTTCAAAAAAGATAGAATAGCCATGTAGGGCCTTTATTTCACTAGAGAATCTCTACAAGGAAGGAGAGAGGGAGGAGGAAGGGGTCTCTAGCCCACCTACCCTCATCGCCAGCAGAAGGCTACACTCTCTGGCAAAAGGTGACTCTCCGACAACTCCACTATTGGGGTCGTATCGTGTTGTCGTGCAACAGTAGCAGTCTAGGCATGATACTTAGATCTCTTACCTGCCCCATACCCATGGGCACGGGATGCCTCCATGCCATCGACACAGCGCCATGCCGGGTTAGCATTGCAGCCTAGTGCCACGCACCATGTGTCTTCCATGGGTTACCACGCCGCTAACGCTAGCTACGCCCTGTTGTGCATTGTCCACTGACTTGTTGGATGGCTGCGATGCCACAATACCTGCCATGAGGAGAAGAAGAAATAGAGAGCATTGGTGGGACTCTAGCCTAAGGAGTGGGGACTACTGGCCACGAGCCTAGGAAATGGGAGTGATTTAGGTCAGGGACGAGTGTGAGACGAGCAACAACTAGAGAATTTGCTGGCCGGAGGGAGGAGGATTGCAGAGTGAGAAGGGAGTTGCTGTTATATCTAGGTTTTGGCTACATCCAATGGTCAGAACCACGAGAGAACTGGCCAGGCCGACTCCTTCGGGCTAGGTTAGTTTCTACAGAGTCACACCGTCTCAACATGTTTTGCGACCCATGTGGTCTAGCACTTGTAGTGTGTGACTTCATGTAAAAAATATTTAAATCAAAATTATGAAAATTGAGCTTCATCCAACCATATTTTTAGATGAGCCACATAAGCAGTGACAACATCTACAGTTGCACATCAGTAGGAGCATGACATGCTTAAGAACAACCCCTTTGCAAACCGTGGAGCAGACACTTGGACCATTACAGGCACTCAACCAGGTTAATTTGTAGTCGGTTGGATCAATCTATACCGATCATATAGCTTTGGCTACGTTTGGCATGGCTTCTCCACCTGTTTCAAAAGTTGTTTGGAGCCATTTTGTGCCAAACGAGATTAAACAGAACAACTTCACCTAGGAAGCCCCTTAAATCATGTTCTCCTCGAGACTTAGATGGGGTGGAGCCAAGAGTTCACTTTGTCCTGGACTTCTTGTGGGCCCTCATAAGGTTATGTGAGAGCATGCTTTAAAAAGATATACATGTAAATTTGTTTTGCTAAACGGTTTCCTAAAGTGGGTCTAGCTATACAGATCGAGCTGTTCATATAGCTAAGATAAAAAAAAATGGCTTCACCACTTTTGGAACCATGCCAAACCAAGCCATAGAACACTAGGCATTATCCAATCACAACACATTGCCAAGGAAATACTAGTAGAACACCAGAATTTACATCTAGAAGAACAAGGAAAGATAAAAGATAAAAGATAAAAGATAAGAGGGTTTGTGTCCGCGGTCGGCGACAAGAATACAGAATACGAAGAGATGGTCATCTACATCTATCCATAGACTCTGGTCTTGTACACCGTACTCCAGTCCAAAACGCTTTCGATCGAGCAGAGCAAGCCGGCACTCCATCACGAACGCGATGAAATGTTGTCAAGATCCTCGAGAAATCTGACAAAGTCAGCGTGAGACGTGCCCCCTTCCTCGATTGCCTTGGCTGCCGCATTTTGGCCACCGACGCCCTCTCCCTAAGCGCGCGCCCACCCTCTGATTCCATCACCCACCGTATCTTCGTCTCCACCTCATCCGCCGCCACCACCTCATCGTCGTATCCCCTCATCTCCACGCCGAGCTTCATCTCCTGCACGATGAACACCTTATTCATCTTCTGCTCCGCATACATCGGCCAGCATAGAGCGGCAGCCCCACCGTATGCCCTCTAGCGTCGAGTTCCATCCGCAGTGCGTCACGAAAGCGCCGGCTGCCTGTGCCGCAGCACGTCCACCTGCGGCGCCCAGGACCTGACCACGAGGCCTTTGGCCATGGTCCTCTCCAAGAACCCGTCTGGAAGGAGCGCGCCGAGGTCCGGCTCAACACCCACGCCCAGCTTGTCGTCGACGACACGCGGCGTGCGCACTCACCCAGAGGAACCTCTTCTCCGACCTCTCCAGCCCAACGGCGATCTCCTTCAGCTGCCTCTCGGAGAACGTGCCCATGCTCCCGAAGCAGAGGAACACGACGCTGCGGTCGGGCTGTGAGTCCAGCCAGCGGAGGCACTCGTGCTCCTTTTCCCCACCGCCGCCGGACACCAGTGGCCCGATGCAGTAGACCGGTGGCGTGACGCGGCCGGGCACGCACAGCCCCTCCCTCAGAGCACGCACCGCTCGCGTCTCCAGCTCCACGAACGTGTTGACGAGGATGCCGTCGGACGCCGCCATCCGCTGGACCGTTTGGAAGATCGCCCTGGCTGCTTCAGTGTCGTCGTCAACTACTCTCGGGAGATCCGACGCCTTGAACGGAGGAGCACCCGGCAAGGAAAGGGTGGTGTCGCCGTGAGCAGCTGCGGCGTAGGTGTCTTGGTTGAAGGCGAGGTTGAGGAAGACGGCGAGGTCCCCGGCGCACGACGCGTAGGAGTAGTAGACGGGCAGCCTGAGTTCGGCCGCGACGTCGAGGGCGTCGGGGCAGAACATGTCGATGACGAGCGCGTGGACGGCGGGCAGGGACCGGAGGAAGTCGCGGAGCGGCGCGTTCATGGCCTTGAGGCAATCCACCATCTGGAGGACGATGTGCTTCTTGCTGGGAGCATCGTCGGCGCCGGAGCCGTTGCCGGTGCCGGAACCAGAGGTCACGGACGACAGTGGCGGGGGCGGTGGCGCTGGCAGGACGTGGAAGGAGATGGATGGGTTGGAGGCGGCGGTGCGGGCGACCACGGCAGGGAAGTCGAGGGCCTCGAGGCCGTGCGGCGGCTTCACGAGCGCCACGGTGACGGCGACGCCGTGCTGGACGAAGACCTTGGACAGCTCGATCATCGGCATCAGGTGGCCGGCGCCGAGGCCCGGGTAGAGAACCACGGCTTTCTTCATCGCTAGCTGCTCGTGGCACGGCTCAGCTCGAGTTTGCTCTGGCCTCCACTGATCACTGACCACTGCTGTATATAACACCTGTCACTATACTTTATTAATGGCAACATTGGAGCCGAGTACCTCACGCTGGCCACGTCAATGGCCACGTTAGCCAAATGCTTGGCTAATGTTGCGACAAGCATTGTGGGTCGTACGACGTACTGTGAAGTACTCCTCGCCTCTAGTGACTTGTAGGCTCTAGCTATGTAAAACATACGTAGCCATTTTTCCATTGTTTGTGAACAGGCCTCCTCAGAATAATAATGATTTATGAGTTTTTGGAGTGTCCTTGTGTTGGAATTTAAATGGGCTTCTCAACAATTTTAGAGATCCTAAACCATTCACATGAATGAATCAGAGGCGAAAGTGGAAAGCTCTTCATATTTTGCTTGAAGTGGAGGAAGCACGAGGGAGTTCTTGTTAAAAAGAAGAGAAAGGGAAGTCCACACGTGCTCTTGAGGTAATCAACAATTAAGTTTGCACGCTTGCAATGGATATATAGTTTAGGCCATGCTTGGCACAACTCCTCCAGCTTTGAGACCGAGCCTCCGGTCCAGTGGCTAGCATCGGCCCTCGTGGCTTTGCGATCTGGCAGCCGGCGAATAAGGTTTTTGGAAGCGCTTCCTAGGAATCTTCACCGGGTCGACGTCCATCTCGGCCGCTACGTCCACGTATCGTCGTCCCATTTCTTCCAAATCGAAGACGGCGATCTCGACAACGCCTTCGACGACTACAATCTCGGTTGCCTTCGACGATCTCAATCTTGGGCGACTCCGTCCCGCATCTTCACCACCAAGTACTTCTACGTATAATCTTGTTGATCTCTTGTTGTTCGCGGATCAATCTATCTAGTGTATGAGTCGAGTTTACACTAGTTGTCATGTTCATGTTTTTGCGTTATCATGATGCCTGCTGCTAGTATGTATGATCAATTGTCTGCCCATGCTAGTAATATTGCCATGCTCAATCTAGTTGATCATCTTGTCATGCTATATATTTTGAGTTTAATCTGGAAAGTAATCTGAAATTTGCCTAATTATTTAACACCTTGTTCATCTCAAATTTTTTAGAGATCCTAATCCATTCACATGAATCAGACGAACTGGTCTCTTCATATTTTGCTTCGCCACGAGGTCTTGTTAGAAAAAAAATGTGCTATTGAGCTAATTCACAATAAGTTTCCAAGCTTACAATGGCTATATATATATAGTTTAGGGCCTGTTTGGCACAACTCCCCTAGCTCTAGATTCGCTAAAAATAGCTATACTACACAACAAAGTTTGATAAAAGGCATCTCCTCAAGAGGTGCTCCACTAAACTCGAATTGGTGAAGTTCGAGAAAATTACCCACTTACCATCTGTGCAAACATATCAGTTTGTTCTGATTTTCTTTTGTCTTGTCTTCTTCTCTTAGCGTGACCATTGTGTCTTCTTCTCTTCTTCATCACACACCGCTCGCTATCCTCACCATGGCTTGTGTCCCTCACCGGCCACCATGCTGGCTAGCTCGCCGGGCTACATGATACTTCATACAAGGCCCAGATTTTATTTGGTGGGCCAATAAGATTAGTAGTGCCCCCATTGTCAATACTAGGGAAGAAGGGGGCAGGGCAGGGGCAGAATGGCTAATGGCAAGGTCGTTGTGGTGGGGGTGGTGGACGAGGAGCGGCAGTGGTGTCGTTTGGATTTGCAACCATCTATAGCCAACGAGCCTTAGAAGAAGGGATCCGGGGACGGTGACCATCTTGTGGTGGTGGCGGATTGAGGGGTGGTGAGCGATGCAGTGGCGGAGCTGTCGAGTAGGCGGAGGGAGATAACCGGTTAGGCAATGCCAGCGGCAGTGCCAAGGAGTCACCAACGAGCACCTCCATAGGGATTAGGGAAGGTCGGGTTAATATGATGGTGGTGAGTGGGGAGGTTGCCGGTGGCGTGGATGGTGTTTGAGGTGCGTGGTGATGGCCTAGCAAGAAGAACATTGGGCGGAGCAAGGGAAGAAGAAGAATAGTGTGTGTCGCTATGTCTCCTAGTCGGTGGCTATGACTCCATCGTCGAAGAGTGCTGTCCATGGTTTTCGCAAAAAAGAGTGGTGTCCATTCCCTTCCTTCTATGACTTGGTGGGGTTCAATTGGCGTTGATCAGATTTCTCCTACGTTTGGGCTATCACTAGCTCGAGATCCATCATGGTAATGACTTATGCATATTTGGCTATCCATCCATCATGGTAATGACTTATGCATATTTAGTTTAAAAAATTGGAAAGTCATGAAGAGTCTATTTAGTTTTTATGGTCCTACAAATTAAAGTTTTTATGCCCTTTGGATTAGCTATGTCGACTATGTAAGATGCTGAAGTAAGCAAATTTTGTTGGCCAAGGATGCATCAAGGCATATATATATGTAATATGTTGCATTGTAGTGGCAGCTTATATAGTTCCCAAATGATTTGGCAGGGGGCAGAGTGTGTATCGCCATCCTATGGGGTCCTTTCAAGTGGTCCTGTAGCTGCTTTACTTCTAGACGCCTTAATTCAGACTTCAGAGGTCACATAGCTGCCCAGTGTTCATTTTGATACGCTTATAGTGTGATGAATGATAACATGAAGTGAGTGTATCAGTTATCTAGCAGTCACATTTCTCAGGGTAGTAGAATTGAAACATTTTGTTTTCGGGCTTAATAAGGATTCACTGCCACACCCAAGTGACCTAATTACTAAAGTAGTATATATATCACTTTAGTTGTGAATGAATTCATATGAACTACAGCATATGCCTCAAAATCTTGATATGACCATACATCAAAATATCCAATTAGGTTTATTCTGAAACTATATTCCATGACTAATTCAATTGTCGTTATTACACATCATAAACATCAATTATCTATATTTGATGAGAAGTAAGAAAATCTTTGACTCTTGGTAAAAAGAAAAGTCAGTATAGAATTCTTTACACAGAGAGGGACTTTACATGGAGAATGAGTATGATGAGAGCAATTCGACCACCACCAATGGCCCCATTCATACTAACTGTTTTTATTTGGATCCCCTTCGACAAGTTTAAGGAGCCAGATACTGATTTTTTAGTTGATGGACCTATTTAGCATAATTGTGTTTATGGACCTACCATCTTACCCCACTAATTAGAGGCGATCGGGGCGTTAAGCCTCACCAGTACAGAAAAAAGATAAATACTAGAAATTCCCACATTAATGCCATCCGATCCAATCAAGAGAGTCGTGCACATGTAACCATTAGATCTATTTCTCTTTGAGAAAATGGTTGCCATTACGTAAATCAAAATTAGCTAAAATCCAATTGACTATTCCAAAAACAATTCCCTGTTACATGGAGAAAATCTATAGTAGATCTAAATTTGCACCTAATTGCCGGTGATCTCCTATTATGATTAATAATTTACGTAACTCATTATCTCATTATTAAAAAAAATAACCCTCAAATCCACATCAATATCTTCTATTACAAGAAAATCATTTAGTTTAGTGTAGGGCATATAAAAGTTTCTACAATTTCCCACATTTATCAACAATAATATAGGAAGATCAAATTAAAGTAAACATAAATGTTTTGCCATCATGCATGACCAATAAATATATAAGTTATGTTTCACGACAAATATTTTGCTAACAATACATAAACGAATGATAATAACAAATTTCTTAAAGACATATTAGTAACAATGACATATTTTGTAGGTGGTTACTTTAGATATATTTATGTATTTTTAGTTAAAATATTTGACATGTCTATATTCATAGTATAACCATAAATGCTTATATAATTTCTTGATGGAAAAATATAATCATCTTGAAAAGTCAGGCGTGAAGCCATGGGTGTTTTGTCTTCCCCGCGCTTGAGGGGGGCAACGGGACTGACGCTCACGGCGATTAGCGTCCGGACCTCGAGTTAGTCGTGGACAATAGTTTCTTTTCTTAGTACACCACCGGCAGCTCCACCGTTCAAGCCTTATTGTTAGTCCGCCGCCTCGCGGGTAAGACAAACGGATAGTGTAACTTTATTCCTAATTCTCTTAATGAAGTATATGCAATGCATGGTTTTGAAAAAAATAATAGAATTGATGCATCTGTCACCTACGTGCTGGTAGTAATTGGGGCTTTCATTCTGGAGGCAGCGTCGATGTTGAGGGAAATGGGGTCGACATGGTGACATGGACATGTGCCATGCATGCTAAGAGTGACCAGGTGGGACTGGCCCTGCATGTTTCTCGCACGATTAGCGGTGGTGCGGCGCCGGGCCGGTACGGCATGGCCCTCTGCGGTCCATGTCACTTTGGGTCCGGTCCGCTAGTCATGGAAGGCACGTGGGGCCCCCGGTGGTGAACGGCGCACAACCCGAGGCATGTCATCGGATCGTGCCGGTTCATGCACTGAAAAGTCAACCAGTGGCTACATTTTTCTAGCCCTTTAAGAACAATTTACAGTAAAAAGTCGATCAAATTATACTCATGATCTTAGCACTATTACCCACATCCAAGATCTCACTTCAACCTTTGTGAGTTATCTTAAGCAACTTGAAGTACATTTCAAATGATGAACTATGCTACTATATAATACTTATATACTTTAGAACCTACTCTATGACCTACAATTCTTATTTTCAAAAAAGTGAAAAAGAGAGTTAATGAATAATATAATAAGCACACGAGTATCAACTTAAGATAAAATTTGAAAAACTATAATTTAGACTGCAGACTTAATTAATATGTGTTGCAGCAACAGCAACAACACCTAACAGTAAGGTTTCAAACTAATTTCATATTGAAAATATATAGACATGCCATGGAAAGAAAAATATGAATATGGTAGAAAAGAAGATTAGTCACTTGATAAATAGCAATTTATAAATAATTTAAATCTTCTAAAATTTTAGCCCGTGCAAGAGCACAGGTTGATTGACTAGTGCATTTAAATTTTTTTTCCTTTGACAATGTCGACGATATTTGTGAGCAGCTTCCAGCTCATCTGAGCATCCCTGACCCCATATCGATCGGGGCGGCGGTACAGAAAACAACGGGCAATCATGCCAGATCGATACGTTTCCATTTGACCGATTGGGTGGTTTTTTTTTTTTTTTTTTGAATCACCGGTCACGCATGGCACACAGTAAAAAGTCACGGACCTAAAGCGTTGACTATTCCAACAGGCAGTACACGAAGTAGGGAGCATCAGCACGGGAGTAAGGACTGGGCCGATCGATTTCATCCATCCCTGTCCAGACTCCAAAGACTGCCTCTGCGCTAGAAAAAAATTTTTCATCGGCTTCTGATTCAGGTATATATGCTTACCGCTATGACGCACCTCAGATGCCAAATGTTGCTTGCCAGCAATCACTCAAGGCCAAACCACCTGCAGAGTGCAGAAAATTTCATATGCTCGTTGGTGCTATGCTTTCTGATTAGAATGGCGTTATGTTTTTGTTTCCCCAGCCCCAACATGACCTTATTACACGGCAGGGGAGAAAGAACAACCTTTTTTTTTTCGATCAATGGAGAAAGAACAACCTGATCACTACTAATGCCTCGCCAATCTTTCTGCAGGATTGTGTGGGACAAGGATCAGACCAGCTAGCTGCAGTTGCCACTTTGCCAGCAGGTGAGTGTGACTCGATGGAGATCATGACAGGAGCGCTGAGCGCCCTCCTCCTCAAGCTGGCCAAGCTGCTGACGGACAGGTACAAGCTGCAGCGACGCCTGAGGGGCGAGATCATGTTCCTGAAAGCGGAGCTGGAGAGCATGCAAGCAGCTCTCGAGAAGGTGTCGGATGCTCCGGTAACCGACAACCAGGTGAGGATCTGGGCCCAGGACGTGAGAGAGCTGTCCTACGACATCGAGGACGGCATCGACAGGTTCATGGTGCGCGTCTACGCCGATCCGTCAGCGTCAGCAGAGCTACATGGAACCAGGGGGTTCATTCAGAGGAGCCTGAAACTGCTGACGACTGCCAACATCTGCCATAGCATCGCCAAAGATATCAGAGGCATCAAGGCGCTTGTCAGTGAGGTGGCTTCGAGGCGCGATAGATACAATATTGATAGCAGTGTGTCTTCCTTCAGATCTGCCACGGCGACAGTAGTTGATCCCCGTTTAATTGGCCTCTATGAAGAGGCTACAAAACTTGTTGGCATCAGTGGCCCACAGCAAGAGCTAACAAAGATGCTGATGGAGCCACAGGCGGACACAACATTGGAGGATGGCCTGAAAGTAATCTCTATTGTTGGTGTTGGTGGTTTGGGTAAGACAACACTCGCAAATGCTGTGTATCAACAGCTTAGGGGACAGTTTGACTGCCATGCTTTTGTATCAGTGTCTCTTAGACCTGATTTAAACAACATTCTGAGCAGCATACTCCGTCAAGTTAGTGAACAACATTATTGCAGCACAGAAACATGGCCTGTGGGGGAGATTATTGACAAGATCAGATCATTCCTTGGTGATAAGAGGTACATAAATCATTAAGTTTCGGTATATAGCTAGTGTAAGCCAAATAAGATTAGTAAAGGAAACAATTCAATACTATTTCACATGACATTGCTGGTTACTGGTTAGATTGGGTTAGTACTGCTAACAATGCCTGCATTGTGAATTGGCAATTGTAGATTCCTCATTAACTGTTAAGTATATGTTGAGGCATTCGATTTGTCATCAGTTATCAGTATATGGTTTCATTTCATTTTTCATCTTACTTACTTTGATGAAGTTATATCATGTTATGAAACCACAGGTACATGATTATCCTCGATGACATTTGGGATATTTCAGCATGGAAACACATCAAGTGTGCATTAGTTGACAGCTGTGGTAGTAGGATAATCACAACAAGCCGCGTACTAGATGTTGCAATATCTTGCTCCACAGAGGCTGATGCAACCATATATAAACTAAAACCTCTTTCTGATGGTGATTCAAAGAAGTTGTTCTTCAAGAGAATATTTGGATCTGAAAATTGTTGTCACTTGGAACTGAAGGAAATTTCAGAGAAAATTTTGAAGAAATGTGGTGGAGTTCCCTTAGCCATCAACGCAGTAGCCAGCTTATTGGCAAGTAAACCAAGAAATATCAACCAATGGTACAATGTCCATAATTCTATTGGTTCAGGACTTGATAAAAGCCCCAGTGTGGAGAATATGAGGAAGGTATTATCTATTAGTTACTATGGTTTACCTGTCCATCTAAAACCTTGCTTATTGTATCTAAGTGTATTTCCAGAGGATTACAATATACCAAGAGATCAATTGATACATAGATGGATATCTGAGGGATTTATACCAGGAGAAGACATGGTTTCCTTATATGAACTTGGTGGAACATATTTCAGTGAACTCATTAATAGAAGCATGATACAACCAGAATACATCGACACTCATGGCAGTATACTAACTTGTCGTGTGCATGATATGGTACTTGATCTCATTGCATCTTTGTCATATGAAGAAAATTTTTCTACCACAATGCCTTCTAACCAGCCAACATGCATTCACAAGAAAATGCATCGGTTATCCTTTCAAAGCAATACAGAAGGACAAACCACACCAATGGCAATTAAGTTGTCTAATTTGAGGTCACTGATTGTCTTCCCTGGTTCTGCCCACTTACTGCCTCCTCTCCCAAGCTTCCATCTATTGCGAGTACTAGATTGTGAAGGCTGTCATGATTTAGAAAGTTATCAGATTGATGGTCTTGGCAATTTGTTTCATTTGAGGTCCCTAGTACTAAAGGATACAAATATTGTAAAACTCCCAAAAGAAATCGGTAAACTTCGGTGTCTGCAGACATTGGACTTAAGGAAAACTAGGATAAGTGAGCTTCCATCAACAGTTGTTCAGCTAAGACAACTAGTGCAGCTGCACATTGAGAAGTCAGTGATGCTACCATCTGGGTTTGGGTCCATGAAATCTCTGCAGGTCTTATCATATTTTGGTGTCTGCAGATCCCCCAACCTAATAACAGAGCTAGGTAACTTAAATGAACTGAGAATTCTCCACATTTCACTTAGTGGTACAAAGTATATGAATTGTGAGAACTATTTAACTGCTTCATTGAGTAACCTGGAAAAACTCCATGAACTGTGCATTTTTGGTGGCATCTTATCGAGATTGCCAATGTCGATGAATTCCTCACTCTTATGCCTCAACACCTTAGACATGAAGCTCAAAATCCTAACACAAGAAGATTTCCAAAATCTTGGGTCCTTGTGCTGTTTGCTTGATCTCCGTCTTATTGTGCTCAAAATTGAACCAGAAAAGTTAGTTATTGGAATTGATCATGCAGAACTCCAGTCTCTAGTTAAGTTTTCATTTGTTAGTAATGCAATGAGGCTGATATTTGCACGGAAAGCTATGCCAAGGCTTGAAAATCTTCAGCTTGGCTTTAGAGTTCAAGAGACTAAGGATTTTGATCTCGGCTTGGAGAACCTCTCTTCTCTGAGGCATGCTATGATAAGAATTGATTGTGGGACTTCCAATGCATGTGAAGTAGAGCGGGCTGATGCTACTATTAGGGAGGCTGCATTTATGAATCCAAATCGCCCCAGACTTGATATATTCAGGCATTTTGAGGCTATAATATGGGATGATAAGAAACTACAAGTCCCGGATGAAACAAGGGAAACAGAAGAAGAGGTAACTTTTTTACTCTTTACCCAAAAGTGATGTAGTCTTAAGATTATATCAAACTGTGTGCAATTCACTTGTACTTTAAGCTAATTCACTACGTCGTTGATGCTGAGTGATTGACTTTGCTACGTAAGATGGCAACAACTAGAAGAGATGGGGTGTAATGACTTGAGTGCTAGCAAGTGGTGGAGGATAGCATTGATTACTTAGATGATTATGTGGCAGCGCCACAGAAACATGTGTTAGGAAGCTGTCAGGCCTTGTTTGGATGTTGTCAGATTCAACTCAATCTCCACATGCGTTGAGATGGATTAATTAAGGTGGAATTTAGTTCAGGTTCCACTCCAAATCACCCTCACACATGTGAATTGATACAAATCCTACTACATCCAAGCAAGGCCTCATATTGGTGCTTTGCATGGAAACAACAATCACATAGGGTTGTGAGACTTTGAAAGGACATTGAGGGGGAGTCCTGACTGTTTTATCTGTGAGGTTGGGCGTTGAAAATGTATGGGATGGGGTGGAGGACACGGTAGTGAGGGAATATGAATTATTGCTTGTGTTATTAATCAGTCCAAAGCATCATGTTAAAAATAATAATGTGGCTTCACCATGCAGGCTGTGGTTTCAAAAGTGGGCCCATGGGGTGGAAATGGTGGTGATACTTGCGACATCAAGGTGATACCACATCATTTGGAAAGTGTGATAATTTGTAGCGGTTCAGTTATCGACGCGCTTGCATTTTCATACTGGGATAGAAATGGGCACCGGCACACAACACAATTTTGGGGTGGCATTCTTGGGAATGTCCAAACGGTGAGTAAACTTAACAAATGATGCAAGGAAGAGATGATGAATGTTATCTTTTTCATTCTTGGCTTAATTTGAATAATTCAAAATAAAGTATTCAAAACTTTCAGGCAGGGTTATATTTGTTGCAATATCTTTCCTTTTTAAGAAACAATTCCTGGAATTGAAGGATACGAAGATAAAAGGCCTACTATCACTTGAGGGTCTCCAAGTTTTGCACTGCACTACTGCACATGATATAGCAAATGGTGCCTAGATTAGGTCGGGTCAGGTTAGGCTTTGGGATTTCAGCAAATTTGGCCAAAATCTCAGTGATCTTTTAATAGATGCTTTGCAATTAATTGGGTTTTGAGTGTTTTAAGTATAATAAAATTTTAACATGATTATGTATATCCATACAGTGAGATGGAAGTCAAGAAATATAATGATAACAAAATGGGCTCAAAAGTCCTCTAGTTGAAAGAAGGCTATGCAAATCAGGGTTTAGAATTTTCAGTGTGGATCATATAAGTGGTACTAGCCAAAATTTTGTCAATATTTTGCCTATGTCAACTATTTTCACAATTCAATGGAAAAGACTATAGCAGGCCAGGGCTTAGAGACGGTGGCCCCTGATTCTTCATCCAGTAACTTCTTTGTAAAGTTAGGAAAAATTATTTGATTTAGTTGTCATCTTTTTGTTTTTGTTTACTAATAATGATTAGCTCTATAAGTTGTTTGAAAGCTGAGAAGCTACAAATGTTTTGCATTTTCATAGGGTTATTATTTATACTCCATGGTTTAACCCATTCCCCTTTTTATTTCCCCAAATGGCCAAGGGTATTTCAATAGTTATTTGCATAATTCCCTACAGTGAAAGAAAATCGATGTTAGGAATAAATTTGTAGTAAAATAATTTGTAATGCAAAATGTTGTATTTTATGTATTTTGTAGTCCTGTAGAGTTTGGAATTTCACTTATACCATTGTATCTATGTGACAGAGAAAAAAAATGAATTGATCCTGTAGGGTACACATGTTGAAATTGTTGATGTACATGTCTCTAGGGTCAATCCTACTACTACACAATAGTTTAGTTCTTTTTTCTTTTTATTTTTGAAGAAACTGGAGGGGCTGAGGCCTCTACAGGAACTTATTAATCGCAAAAAAGCAGTCTTACAAAGTAGCAAAACAAAACAAACAACAAGAAGAAATGAAAACAGGGTGACCAAGAACTATTGAAATAACTGTAGGGATGCCTCAATAGTTAATCGCAAAAAAGCAGAGTCTTTATATAGTTATTTGCATAATTCCCGACAGTACAACAAGTTCAAAATGGAACCCTTAGTGATGCCTCAACACTATTGTTTCGAGCCAGCCCTGGCTACTAATAATGAGGAAAACCAAGAACAAGCAAAAACAACTACCACTATAGTTTGTGGCTCAAACTGGTAGTGGTATGCCACTGCCAATAGAGCCTCAAGCCAGCAATGAGAGTGTGCATATCACTGTCCATGATAGTCACATTTTACTGCTGATTTGTCCCACGTAATAACAGTGATCGTCAACTATTACTACAAATCCTTCCTACCGATCGGAAGTGGTCTACATTATTAACAAACCTTGTTTCTCTAGCTCGACTAAAAGAGCCATTTTTCTCAACTTATCGGCTCCTATTTTGAAGAATGTACATGCTCCCCTTTGAGAGGTTGGTAAGTACCAACCAGCTCAAATTATAGTGTTTCCTTTGTTATATTGTTTTCATCGTTTTAATAAATGTGATGGAGTGGATCTTCCTTTTGTTTATAAGCTACAGATTTATGCAACAATTATTATTTATTGTTTAAGCTACACATGAGTGACTTTATGTTCTCCTTGTAAAACATTATCTTAACTGAAAAAATCTTTGGTATGGACCGCGAGGGCCGAGCGGTTAGAGGGAGCGGCGGCGACTGGGAGGCGATAGGCGGCGCGCGCGCGCCGACGAGGATTCCAGCGACAACGAGGCATCTCCGGCCACAAAAACTAGGGGAATCGAATCAGGAGACCGAGCTCCATCGATTGACCGGTGAGTTCCTCCTTTTCCTTGCCTGATTCCTCTGGGAGCATGGGGTCGCCGCGCGGCGACGAGGATCCCCTGTTTCGTGCTTTGCGAGACAGAGATGCTTGGCGTGCTTCGCACGGGATGATGCCTTCGCGTGAGGAGGGCATGAGGGCCTGGGTGCAGATGGATTCAGCCAGGGATACTCGTTTGCATCAGGGAGATGGGCATCGGGTTCTGCAATTGGGGAGTTCATCGAAGTTGCCATCAGAATTGGAACTGATGCCGATTCAATAGGGTTTCAGTCAGAGAGACTGGCCGATTCTAGGTTCAATTCCTGAAGTGAAGAAGGGGAATCGCAGACTTACCCTGGCCCCGATGGGTGTGGAGAGACAATCTGCCAGCACCGGGTACCAACCAACCACGGAAGGGGGTAAGCGCTGGGCGCGTATGCAGTTAGCGAATGAAATCAAACAGCACTTATTCAGTGACAGAGATTCAGCCTCACTGGAGGAGATTCCTAGGGAGGAAGTTGAGTACATGGCAGAATTGGATTTAGCTTGCTCTGAGCTTGAAATATCCATGAACAGGATGCAGCAAATCCAGTGGAAAGAGGGTAAAAAGGGAGCTGATCAGGGGAGCAATGACTTGGAGGGAAAGAAAAATAGTTTGAATGTTCAAGGGAGTTTGGGACACAGTCAGATGGGAGTAGTGGGCCGGAATGATATTAGATATCAGCACTCTTGGACTCCAAATGACAGTGGGCCGAAACTAGGCTTCTACTGGGTTAGGAAAGGGGCCACTAACTTGGATACTGTATACCCAGCTAGCAGGGAGGATGTGTGGAAATTTGGTAACAGAGCGAGGAGAGTTAGGGTTTTTCCTCCTCCAGAGCCGCTCACCAAATCCTTTGCGCAAGCTGTGAGAGCACCTATGGCGGAGTGGAGAAGAGGAAAGAGAAAGCAAGAGGAGTGGGGCCATGAGGAGTGGATGGACCATGACGACATACTAGGAGAGGAAC
This sequence comes from Themeda triandra, assembly GCA_018135685.1. Lineage (NCBI taxonomy): Eukaryota > Viridiplantae > Streptophyta > Magnoliopsida > Poales > Poaceae > Themeda > Themeda triandra. The sequence continues at coordinate 37,141 of JAENPR010001617.1, read as the reverse complement.
TGGAAGAGATGAATAGAAGGGGCCAAGAAAATCGTCCAGTGAGATTTGGGAGAGAAGACAAGCAGGGAAGAAGCTTTCAGGGGCCAAGTCGTGGTACCGGGACCGGGGGAGAGATGGCGGATTCCGTGCTGGGGGAGACCGTAATGGAGGTAACCGCAATCCCTTTCCTCCTAAGCTGGTGGGGGAGGGGGGTGGTCAGGCTCCAAACATCGGAGTCCGTCAAGAATATCGCCAACAGGGGAAAGAAACATGGCAAGAAGCAGGAAGGGACCAGGGGAGATTCATCCTTGCCAAAACCAACGCTACAGAAGGTAACCGACCTGCAAACCCTAAGGAGATGAGATGTTATAACTGTTTACAGGTGGGGCACCTGCAAATTGATTGCAAAAATGACTCTGTATGCTATAGATGCAATGGCATTGGCCATATGGCTGCAGATTGCAGAGCTAATTCCAGCAAGGAGATTAAAATGTATGGATTTGCAATTCCTGATCAGGGTTTCTATGAAATGATAATTCCTAATGCAGCTGTGAAGGTTGTGCAAACTGCTGGGGTTCTCACAGTGTTGGAGGGAGATGCTGATGAATACAAAGTGGATAGGGAGCTGAAAAATCTAGTCAAGAGGGAATGGGACTTTAAAGTAAAGAAGATGGGGCATGATGAGTTCTTTGTTATATTTCCTGACAAAGAATCCCTGGATACTTGGACTAGAGTGGGAGAGTTTAAGATGAAATTGTATGGATTGAGGGTGGAGTTGGTGAAAACTCAGAAGGATCCCGACTCCTCTTCGCCTCTACTGTATCGTTTGGGTCAAAATACACAAAATCCCGCATTTTGCTCGGAAACCGAGGTCAAATCAGAGCAAGTTTGGTGATGGAACCTCTAGTTGTGGATGAGGTGAGCTTGATCAGAGCAGGGCCAGTGAGAGTTCAGGGGAGATGCAGAAATCCTAGTCTGCTTAACTGCTCAATTGAGGTTTTTTTCAATGGAAAAGGGGTTACGATTAGATATGAAGTGGAAGATAACCTTTCGAGCAGCCTTAGGGGAGGGGAGCTGGACCCCCACCCGGACATGGGAAATCTGATGACAAGCAGGATAAGGACAAGAGATAAAGATCAGAAAAAGGATGGGTCCAGGAAGAATTCTGGCAAGTTTGATAGGTTTGAAGAACTAGATAAGGAAGGAGATACATCTTATGGGGAGGAAATGGAGGAAGGCTGGAGAATATGGAGGGAACAGATGAAGGAAGGGATCAGCCAATAGAGGTGAGTCCAATTGCTGCATTCCATCCTAGTGTTGGAATTATGAGCTTGGCTGAGCTGAAACAATCTGAAAATCTGGGTGCAAACATAGACAAGGGGGATGAAGGACAGCAGTACCTGAGAAGAATGATGGGGAAAAGGCAGAAGAGAGCCAGGAGTTAAGCCCTAATGAAAATCAATTCTTGGTGCATGGAAGAGATGGGGAGTACCTGATGAACAAATCTAGTTGGCCAAAGTTGCTCCCAGTGAGAAAGAACATGGGGAGTGCTTGACACAGGAGTCGGTGTTGGTGGATCAGGGGAAAAATGCTACACCAAAAAGCTATGACAAAGGAACAGTTGAGGCAGAAAATGCCATGGACAATTGGTCTGACATAAGCAGGGATTCGGGGGAGGAGGGGACACAGGGGGGGAGATATCTCGAGCCAAAAAGGGAGAAAAAAGAAGATCAAGACAAAGGGTAGTTGCTACCGGAACCGCAGTAGGCTACCCAGGGATGGGATTCCAATAGCTGAGAAGGCTGCTGCCAGGATGGCAGCTAAGGATAACACTACTCAAGCATCTGCAGGGGAGAAGGTGGGGCTTCATACTAAGAACTCAGGTAATAACCTAGATCACAATCCCCTTACCATTCTCAATAATGCTGATGCTTGTGAATTAAAATCAGTTTTACATGATCTAAATGTTTCTTCTAATGATTTGGATACTCAAATTGACATGTTCAAAGCTGAGGAATTAGTTAGGGCTGCTTTAGCAGAAAAGAATTATAAACTGTCCCTTGAGAAACTGATGATTAAGGACAATATAGTATCTCAAGATCAAATTGATGATTTGTCTTTGGGAGTGATTGATAATAAGAATAGATTCTCCGTGTTGAGTGAAGATGCGAGAAAATCATATTGAGCTTGAATGTGAAGAGGAGGGGGGGGGAGGGGTGCAAAAATGAGGCTCCTTTTCTGGAATGTTAGGGGGCTTGGGAAAGTTAGAAAAAGGAATCTAGTGGGAGAGCATGTGATGCAGGAAGGGCTGGATGTGATTGCTATTCAAGAAACAATAAAATCGATTTTGAGGATTGGGAGTTGAAACAATTATCCGGAAACAGGGGAGTTTGTGTGGACTTGGATACCAAAGAAGAGGCCACTCGGGGGTATTCTAACCGGAGTTGAACAAGATGGGTATGAGGTGGAGGATTCCATTATGTCCGACTATGCTTTGGGAGTACCGGGTTAGAAACAAAGTTTCTAACTACAGTGTTCGATTGTGAATGTTTATGGTCCCGCTAACCATGAGTTTTCCGATGAATTTGTGCAAAGCCTGCATAATCTCTGTCAAGAGATTAACCTACCAGTCATACTTGGGGGAGATTTCAATTTGATAAGAGACAACAAGGACAGAAACAATGGGGCAGGAGATCCCAAATTGATGTCCTTATTTAACAACTTTATTGGGGAGCACCAACTAAGGGATATATTTGTGAAAGGCACAAAATATTCCTGGACAAATGGACAAAGACACTCTCTTAGTGAGGCTGGATAGAGTTCTGGTTTCTGTCAGCTGGGATCTGCATTACATGAACAGCTATGCTTGGTTTAAACCCAGGGTGGGATCTGACCACTCTCCCTTAATCTTGGATACTGGGGAACATAGAGTGCAAAGGGCTAAATACTTCTATTTTCAAGAAAAGTGGTTTAAAATGGAGAGATTTGGGGAGTTGGTTCACCGTAAATGGGTTCAAGCTTAAGGATGATAGAGGAATAACAGAATACTCACTAAATGTCCGGCACCATTGTCTCAGGGATGAGGCAATACTTAAGGGGATGGAATCTAAGGCTTAATGGAGAGCAAAATAGAATTAAGAGTAACATTAACAGGAGGATAGAAGAGATTGATAAGATTGCTGAAACAAGATTACTGTCTTTAGAAGAATGGGAGGAGAGATTAAGGTGTGGAGAACAGATTGAAGAAATGATTGAGATGGAAAATTTGCAGTGTAAACAAATGGCTGGAAAAAACTGGGTTATAAGCGCAAGGAGATGCTAATACGAGTTTCTTTCATTTATTCATGAATGGAAGAAGGAAAAAGAATTCAATAGTGGTCCTAGACACCGAACAGGGGGAGATAAGAAGCCAGAAGACATTACCAATCACATAGTGGCTTACTATAAGCAACTTTTTGGTGATAGTGGGGACTACTCGTGAGATTGGGAGATGATTTGGCCGAGGAATATTGCCTAAATGAAAGGGATAAAACTGATTTGATCAAACCATTCACTATGGAAGAGATTAAGGAGACTATTATGAATATGAAAGAGAATTCTGCTCCTGGGCCGAATGGTTTTAGTGTGTCTTTCTTTAAAAAGTGTTGGGAGACTTACAAGGAAGAATTGGTAGCAATGTTTAATGATTTTTGGGACAATCAGTTGGACATCAAAAGACTGAACTTTGGAGTGATTACTCTGGTACCTAAAGTGATGGATGACAGTGAAACAATACAGACCCATTTGTCTGCTCAATGTGGATTATAAATGTTTTACCAAGGTATTGACTAACAGATTGGTTCCAGTAACTCAAAGAATTGTGGGAGAAAACCAAACTGGATTTGTTAGAGGGAGAAACATCTTAGAGGGAGTGGTAGTGTTACATGAAGTCTTGCATGAATTGCATAAGAGCAAAGCAAAAGGTCTGATTCTCAAAATTGACTTCGAAAAAGCTTATGACAGGTGTGAGATGGGACTTTTTGGAGGATGTGATGAAAGGGAGAGGTTTTCCTCAAAATGGATTTCTTGGGTAATGAGTACATCAAGGAAGGAAAGGTCTCGTATTAATGTCAATGGAGAAAGAAGTTCTCAATTCAGGACTTATAGGGGCTTGAGGCAAGGAGACCCTCTTTCTCCTTTACTTGTTCAATTTAGTGGGCGATGCTTTGGGAGTGCTACTCCAAAAAGGGATTGAGGGAGGACACTTGAAAGGAGTATTAAATGACTTAATCCCGGGGGCATCTCACATATACAATGCTGATGATAACACCGTCATCATGATTGAACCGGAGGAGAAGTACATTAGGAATCTGAAACTCATTTTGTATTGCTTTGAGTGGTTGTCGTCTCAAAATCAACTTCCATAAAAGTGAGGTTTATGTTTTTGGAATGCCTCGGAGAAAAGGAAAGATTAGCAAATATGTTAAACTGTGCTCTAGGATCTTTCCCCATGACTTATCCGGGCATTCCTATAAGTTTCAAACATCTAAACATGGAGACTTTCGGACCTCGACTCGTAAAGTTAGGAAAAGGTTGGACCCATGGAGGGGCAAACATATGACCTCGTGGGAGGCAGCTGCTAACTAATACCTGTTTGGGGAGCATTCCAATGTATTGTATGGGGTTCTACCTGCTAAAAGATGGTATCCACAAAGAATTAGACTCTATTAGGGCCAAATTTTTCTGGCAGGGAGCTGAAGATAGGTTTAAATATCATATGGCCAGCTGGGAGATTATAAGTAGGCCAAAGGACCAGGGAGGCCTGGGGATTATTAATACCAAGAGGATGAATGAATGTTTAATTGTGAAATGGATCTGAAACTCTTTCGGAACCAAGGAGTCTGTGGTTCAGAATCATTAAGGCAAAATATTTAGACTCCAATGGCTTCTTTGGATCAAGTGGAGCTGGTGGATCTCGTTTTGAAGGGATTACACGGGTGAAACATCTCATTGATGGGGGTCTGCTTTCCAGGTTGGGAATGGAAACCATTGTAGATTCTGGGAGGATTGTTGGGCCAAACCAGTCCCTCAAGATTTATCATAAAAATCTGTATAAACTTGTTAGGGATCCTTATGCTTATGTCAGTGAGTGCAGGGAGAATGATTCATTGTATGTGGAGTTTAAAAGATCCCTAACAGTTCAGGAATATGAGGAATGGCTGGGTCTACTTAATGAGCTGCAGGATATTACACTTACTGACAACAGAGCTGATAGGATGGTTTGGGAATTAGAAAGGAAGAAAGTTTACTCTACTAAATCTCTCTACAGATTTTTATCTGATAGAGGCACATCTTGTAGAGTTGCCGGTATATACGGAAGAGTAAAATTCCCCTAAAATCAAAGTCTTTTTGTGGCAAATGATAAATGATAATATCCAAACAGCCCAGAATCTTGTGAGGAGGAATTGGAAAGGGGAGATAAACTGTTGCCTTTGTGGTGAGACAGAAACAGTAGACCATGTTTTCTTTGAATGTCCAATGGCTAAATTTATTTGGAGTTTTGTGACGGGAGTGTTCAACCTGGCATCTTATCCTAGATCCTTAGATGACTTTTGCCAAACTTGGCTTAGGGGAGAAGTTAACCTGCCAAACAAAATGGTCATTTTCATTTTTGCAGGGATCACATGGGCGCTATGGCTGTCCGAAACAGGATGGCGATCTCCAAGATAATGCCAAAGGCTTCTAATCGACGTTATCTACCGTGCTATATCACACATGCAGACTGGAGCGTGGCGCTGGATGAGAAGGATGAAAGCACCTTTCGAGACTGAAGACGGTGGCTTTGGAGGGCCTGAAGAATTTTCAAGCGACTACAATTCAGTTGTCTTCAGTAGTTGAGATTTGAGTGGGCTTGCATGCCTTATTGCTTTCATGTTCTTTTGTCTTTGGTGAGGGAGAGGAAGTTGGAACTAATTGTATGCTGGTAATCCCAGCTCTACTTTTCTGTACCAGACATGTTGGCTTTCAGTAAAAGTCGAGGTTCGCCTCTTTCTAAAAAAAAAACATTATCTTAACTGGTTGGTACTATTAACTTTCGTTTATCTTGTGCAGATTCTCCTTGGCACTTCAGAATATCTCGTGGAAGTTTCTGGGACAACCAGCCCATTCATTGATGTATCAGAGGTTATAACATCACTTAAGCTTGTGTCCAATGTACGTTGCTATGGGCCATTTGGGGAGCCGCGAGGTACTCGATTCTGCTCTCGAGCAAAGAAAAACAGTAGCATTGTTGGATTCTTTGGGCGTTCAGGGAACCACCTTGATGCAATTGGTGTCTACTTCCGTTCATCTGAACATTATCTATCTTGATGCAGATGATGTTTTACTCTTTTTGGTATAATATATCCTAAAAATGATGTCAACTTGGATTTGAGCTTTGCAGGCTCATATTTGAAATAATCTTTCCTAGTTATTTTTTAAATTCACTTATTCAGTCAGGACCATTTTATGTTGCAAACTTGCAATATTATATGTACAATGATAGTTGTCATATGTCTAAATGCCAAGGAAGCACCAGATTATCAATTCTCTATACGAGACAAAAATCACAAATTTATTTTTCAGTGCAAAGGAGGTATTAGAATCCTTAGTATTTATCTAAGTACCTTCACTTGTAGAAAGGCCAAAGCCAGACTTGGAGTCATCCTTTTTCTTAGAGAACATGCTGACGGCATATTTTTCTTTAAGCAGAAGCAAATCAATTCGTACAACCCACCGGTAACCGACGGTTTACCGAAAATCCTCACCCCTCCACTCAAAGAAAGCACGAGATTGTAATTACACAGTTGTCTTTTGCTTCTGAGTTGACGAGCTCGCGGCCAGGCCATCTGCCCCCTTGGCGTGATGGCAGAGAGGCGACGATAGCCAGCCGCTATCAACAGAGCCGCCTCTTTCAAGATTGTCGTCACCAACTCTGATGCCAAGTGTGAGACTCCATCGAAAGTTCTCGCATTCCTTTCCTTTCAAAGCGTCCAACCCACTAAGAAAAGCAAGGAGTCAAAGGCCTGACGGATTAGAAAATAGATTAGGAAATAGTATAAGCAGAGTGCTTCAATATAATGAAAAGATGACTACGAGCTTTCAGGCCATAAGTGCATACACACAAACAAGATTTAAAAAACATGTATGTTTCACGTATTCCCATCGAGGTGTCCTGATAGATTACTCTGTTTAGCTCGACATTGGTGTGCTTAGCAGTGCCGAATGGTTAGTGAGTGTAGTGCCTAATGCTTAACTGAACTGTTTGGTTCTGCCGCACTAGCGATGGTCAATTTTTGAATTTCAAAGGCACCAAATTGTCTAGGGAATTTCCTAGCCCTGCCGAGCTGTCGCGCCTGCACCTCGGTTGCCGTTGTCGACGCCCCGTCACTTCGCCGGTGGCTGGCACGCCAACGAGGCCCACCGTCACGAGCGCGCAAGGCACCACGCCGCGGTCACCTCCTCGTCGTGCCCAGCATGCATCGCGCAGGGCACCTCGCCCTACCTAGACTGCCTAGAGACTAGCCCGCTGCTCGTTGTCGCATCGCCGCTGTTGCATCCTCGTCGCTCTGGCCGCCATCCGCGAATCCCCCGCCTGGTACAGTGCCAACCGAACTGGCCCGCTGGCCTGGCAGCACCGTGGCAATGCTGGCCTGGCAGCACCATGGCAATGGCGCGGCCACTGCTCGCGCCATGCGCCGCGGCTACGCGTAGCAGTGCAGAGCTGCATACTCGCTGGCTCCGCGGACGCCACAGTTCGCTGCGTACACGTACACCAAGCCCAAAACTCCCGCGAACGCCATGCTTGCCCTGACTTCGACCTGACGTTTTGGCATGCTCGTGTCCAGGTTCTCGCTCGCTGAGTCGACTCGTCCGTATGCCAGAGGCATGTGGCGTGCCATGGTACCAATGGAAAAGGCGTGTGGTGGCTGACCGTGCCAATAGGGCAGCTTCAACGCATGCAGTTACTGGTGTATGCTTTGGCTAGAAGCAACATGGCACAGATAGGGAGCACATAGGGTTCAATAGCTGCTTTTAGAATCGAAGCTAATAGCTACAGTAAAATATCACTCCATGGTTCAACTTTTTTTTGTTCCTCTTATAACTTCTAAAAAAAAACCTAAAAGCTCCATCTCCACAAAGATCCTTGGGCTTTGAACTTTTGTCAGGCCAGGCAGTCGCTGTGTCTGCAAGTCTGGAGAGCTACCACAATATTCGACATGGAGTATTATTTCAACATGTTGAGGCGTTGGAGAAGGCCTTACCGGCCAAGGTTCACCTTCTTGATGTCATCTTTGCTGCCCGCTGCACTGAACCAACTCGACCTAGTTGTAGTGAACCTAGGAAATTATGTCTCTCACTTTAGATACAATGATGAACAATAAAATTAAAGACAATATATAGAACCCAGCTGAAGATCATGCTTCCAAATTTTCCAATGATAAAATTTTCATCATGACATCGGACGTGTATAGACTTATGCCATGAAGGGTGCGTGAATGGAGAAATCTGGTCGTTATAAATGATTTTTTAAATGGGGGAGGGCATATGCACCCTTGGCACTGTAGATGAGCACGCATCTCATACTGCAATAGTAGAATATGGTGAAGAGTGAGATAGTGATGCCCACCAATGGAAGCCAATGCATGGAATAAGAGATAGTGAGGTATGAGTTGTAATAATCATGAACAAAACAAACTCATCTGCAATCACCCCAAATATCATGTTTGTAGGCTCACCATTCTTTAGTAACAAGGTCCATAGAAAATTGAACGTGCTCTGAGAGCTAGCATCGGTGAGCTCGTACCTTGCAAATCGATAGCGCAACAACTTGAACAAGGAAATAGAAAACCACACGAACAACTTGAACAAGGAAAAATATAATCACAAGTATTTTAATCTTTGTGGTGTTGGCATCAGAAGAAGCCTGCTATTGTTGCCATCAAAGAACCGCTAGATATTGTCAATAGTGATTTAGCTATTGCCACTATATGCAACAACCCTAGAGTCATCGTCCTTGAACACATGTGTCTTTTCTTTTCTCCCATAACCAATAGACGAGGAGTTGCATGCTCATCTACTATTACTCTAGTGGTTCTAGGGTTAGGGGTAAAGCTATAGTAAAAAGGGTTACACATGCCCTCCCTCATTTCTTAAAAAATCATTTATAATGACCAGATTCACCATTCATGCACTCTTTAACTCTTTATGGCATAAGTCTATATACATACAATGCAAATGCACCACATTTTAACGTCTTCTGGCTTCTCTTTTGGTTCTAGTAAATATTTCATATATATAGAAACAAAACAAGAACTGTATTTTTATTTTTTTATAAAAAAGAATTATATGCAAATACAAAATATTGTTTTGTCTTTCTAACAATATAGAATTTTAATACTAGCTTGGCTAAAATGAGAATAAAACATTTTGTCCTTAACGTCGTTTTGCATTTAGTTGAGACCAAGGTACATGGTTCAACAATAGTGAAGCTGGAGGAAAATGAAGTGCGTGCACTTGCCTTGTATGTGCAAAGACTTATGCCATAAATGTGCATATAATATATGGTTCAAAATTGGTCATTTTAGCTGATTTTTGAAATTTTGGGGGAGGGGGGCATATGCACCCCCTTGTCATACTACAGTTTCGCCTTTGGGGTCTAAACTACCCAAATTATCACGATGGTTGAGTGTTGTTTAGGCTACACTCTGCGATCAAGGTAGGACTTGTTATCTTAAATTCACTAACAGTCGATGGGCGGTTGAGGTGATTCCAGCGCTAATGGAGACAATAGTGTAGATTATAAACAATAACAAAGTGTTAGCACCAAGGAAGATATGATGAGGTGAAATGGTGGTGACGGCAGCGCCGATCATATACATCTGTCTCGATTGTGACTCCCACAAAAATGACGCTAACAAACTGTAACATCCTAGATGTTAACCATGCATTAGCTCTGCACATCCTGAGCATAATCATGTCATTAGCATTAAATCACTGTTTGACTTGCAATTCACCTTGATGCTTGGTTGCAATTTGCTTGATTATGCTTGGAGTGCATGTGTTCAGGATAAAGTAGTACACTAGTACAGAGGGCGCTAGCACTAGCGGTTCGCCAGCCCCTTTTACCGGCGGATGGCCAGACCGACAGTAACCATTCGATAGTAGTAAGAAGTTTTTCTACCAGCGGTTACTTATAAGCCGCCGGTAAAGAACGATTTACACAGGCGGCTACATTAAGACACCCGCCTATAAAAGATCAATTTGTACTATCGACATACACCGGCGGTCATTTGTCCCCGCCTGTATATACTTTTAACACTATCGGTATTTATAAACCACCGCTGATATAAAGTAATTTACACTTGCGTTTGTTAATACACTCCGCCTGTTTAGTTTATGTTTTACACAAGCGGTTATTTGTAGATGCCGTCCCTGTAAATACTTTTATAATTCATAATTTTTGGCGCGTGTACAGTGCACGTCCGTGCTTTTTCTTTTTCAAATATTATATAATCACCACATATTACATGCCACAAATATTTCAGTCATAATATAGCATTCATTATAATATAATTAACCGTTACATTTGCAAGTAGATTAATAAGATGGTACAAAATCCACAATTAATGTGACGAACAAATTAAGTTTTCCACTAATTCTTCCTAAAAATCCTCATCATCACTAGCTAGCCGGTCAACATCGACGAGATCTCGGAACTCGGGTTTCGCTAACTCACCATCCGGATCAAAATACTTCCCATTCTTGTTAACTACTTCTTTCATGATGAACCAGCGAGCTCATCACAAATGTTCCACAATTCTGCGACCGAAAGATGGTTATCCATTACATCTGAACACTTGTACACCTGCAAAAAATACGTTCATTCACACACTAACCAATATGGAGACGGGGTCGGTAATGACATTCACATGTGGCCTTACTTTCTTAGGGTTCATCGGTACCGACCGTTGTCTCGAGAAACTCGCACACATAGTATCCACAAGTGATTCGATCCTAAGGGTTGCTTATGACACTACAAAAGAATTGAAAAGTATTAATAAATGCATATTTCAAGTATAGATCAACTACAGACAATAGGGACAAGAAAAACCCAAACAAGAGTATTCTCCACAACCAAATTCTTTTTATCAATGCATAATATACAAATTACTAATTGACCAATTATTCGAGATTTCAACGTCAAAATAGTTGACAGTAATGCTACTAGCAGTTCCAGATCTTCAAATACCTTGTCTTTACGTAATGCTACTATACAAGATCTTCAAATCCAAAATTTTACAAAAAGAGGTCAAGTACTTGCTCTGTTTATGATTTTTGCACTCAAATTTATGAAAGACGGATGCGATCAAAAGATTTTAAAAGAGAGGCAAGAATGCTGCGTGACACCATCCACTTGATTGAGCAGGTGCAGCCCCAAATTTATCTCCATCAGGCATCAGGCATTACATACTGGCTACCAAATTAAATCCCTGGATCTGCTGCGGGCTCACAAACCACAATGGTGTTCATATATATACATGGCTAAATGGCACTTAGTAAATTCATGAGTTGTTATAGGCAACTTGTACATTCACTGAGGACCAACGATCATGCCTCCGACCGACATGCTGATGCACATGAGAACCCGACAGGCTGATGTACATGAAATTGGGCTGTGAAGCGTGATTCAATTGCCCAGCAAATGTGGAATGACAGACTGGATAGCAATATTGTTACCATTGACAATTCGTTAGTATTGGCAGTTTTTTGAGTCTGTAAACATTTCAACTGATAATCATCTTTACCGCTGTAGTGCACTTGTGCTTGTACGATTTATGGATTGCCTGTCTTTAATTACAAAAAATCTGAACATACAAAATTGTTGTTTTCTTATTCTAACCATTCAATTTTAGCATGGGTAATAAGGAACAGAAAAGATGGGAACCCCCAGGTCTCGTCAGAGAAGTACGAAACATGGACGGATGACAAACACTAGTGAGTTCATGCTTCAACGGTATATTGATTATATTACCTAAAGGAGAAACCGGCCTGCTACCTATAGATGGAAGCAACACCACCTCCATATTGTTGTGTGCACAAGCTTTAAATGCTCGAATTGGAATTGAAGCTCACACAGCAAATTAATCTCCATTTCAGGCAAATCAAGGAGAAGTGGAATTTGATAAAACTAGCTCTAGACGATAAATTGCTATATATGGTTTTGATGCATCATCATTCATGTTCACTATTCACTATTCGAGCAATCCCCTACCAAGCTTGGGGTAATAAGTCTCTATTTGCTGCGTACATGTATCTACTATCAAATACAACATGGCATAGTCTTTTAGTTAACTGGACTCACTCAGTGATAATTACTGCAGCAAAAATACAACTATCTTACTGCTTGACCTATTAGATTGAGCTATTTTGGAGAATCTGCCAAATCTACTGCATCTAACTGATCGACCAGTTTACGTACTGAAGAGGATAATAATAGTTGATGAGTGATGCTATATATACTCCCTGATCATGCCGGGAATGATTCAGACCACATTGCTCATAGAAGCTCACAGTTGTACGTAGGGACCGATTTGGGCATCGAAAGAACAAAGGAAAACATGCATGGGGATCATGATGAAATAGCTGCAAGTCCGGTATTGCCATGCTTTCATAATTCCATTGCTTCAAGTTACTTTGCAACTACGTATGCCAACCTTTGGAAATGTATTAAGGATAGCAAGGGACAAAGTTGACATTGCTACCCAACCTTTCGAAGCTGCAGCAGGTTTATTTGTGAAACTACTTGCACGCCGTGTCGATCATATTTGTCTGAATTCTTTCTTGGTTCACCGATGGCATTGGAACTATGTGGATTCTTCGGATCCACTCTTTTATTTAATCTAAATGCCGCCGGGGGGTATTACCCAACGTTTTCGGTTCAAATAAAATTGTGCCGACTTTATTGCTGTGTACGTGTAACTTATTTCAACCGCATTGTGTCAGCATATCAAATATCTATGGAAACCTATCTGAAACTTGAGCAAGGATAACTACTTCTAGCATTTCAGTTGACAAAACATGTCCGAACTTTGGCATTGTCATATGATTAACTATATGGTTTTTATAGACTCGCTTGTCTGCTATTTTCTTGACAGGCACTATATATACTGCTATGATATTGGAAAGACAATATGAGTTCTGGTTTGAGCTTTGGCACTAGGCCTGCTAAGATCAAGGTCTAGTACCCTATCAGTAGTACAGCCGGTTGCTGCAACAGTCAAATTAAACTCAACTAACATCTATTAGCTTCAATCATGTGTGACTCAGCTACCAGTGAAGCAATTTGCACGTTTTGTAGCTGAGTTAAATGCCTCCTATGCCTGGTATATAGCTGCAGCTTCTTATTCTCACACGACTGAACGTATATTGAGGTGTGAGCCACCTAATCTCATCATTTTATATCTATAACATTTTTTATTTATGCTGCAGGGGCACATTTCAAACACTGTTTTTGCTATCATGTACAGACCCACAAGCAAAGGTATACTTTCCTCCTCAACAAGGCTAATTTCTAAATAAAATTGGCCATGTCACCTATGGAAAAGATTCTGTGTATGAATGCTTAATTCAAATTACCTCATAGTTAGTCCTCACGTGTAGCGGTTTGTTTTGTTTACTTAAATTGTACTGTCCACCCTTCATCTTATACAATACGTATGCCCTGCATATATTGAATGATTTCACCAAGTCATTTCCAGGTCTAAGACAATATAGAAATATTGCAAAGAACGCTTGCACTTCATGACTTACTGATTTAAAATATCGATGATTTTTTTATAACTGTCCGTTGGGAAATCGAGGAGTCAAGGACCAAAACCCGTGCATCATAAAGATAGATGTACATACAAATCCAATGCCCCCGCGCCAATTTTAACTTTGTATTAAGACAATACTAAGTTTGTGAATAAGGAAATTTAGGACCAGCATTTACCTGAACATGTATGGTGCACATACAACACACCTATCTTGGAATTCAAGAAACATGTTTGCTATGTAGGTAGCCACCGCAAGTTCCCGCTTCTCTTGCTGCTCCACTCTAATTATGTGTTTTTCAGCCTTGGACTTGCCCTTGAATAGTTTGTTATCAGGACCCATAACCACTGTGTGAGCGTCCTCGCTTATTACGAACGGGTCGAGATACCCAACTTTTTCCCCCTTAGTAAAGGGGTCCTCAATAAACCGCATCTCCTGAGCGGCTATTTGCATTCTGAAAAGCACACAGCCATGTCAGATTTCATGTAATAACATTATATTAGAAATATATTGGACACAACCTTAGGACTCAGCGCCGTTCAAGCAACAGTGATATGTGAGGGGCGCACAAATCTTGAAGATCTAGAACTTTTATAGTATAGTATAGATATATATAACATAATTACGTACGAGTGGAACTTACAGGCACCACACCCTCACAAGCTGTAAGTCGAGTTTGTCGAGTCGAAACATGAGCCAAATATTCTCGAAGTCAATTGGGATCTTGAATGGCCCAACCAAAAATGAAAGTGGTGGTACATCTACATTGAAGGCATTGATCTCAACTGAAGATGCTCTCATATACCAATCATGCAACCTCTTCATCCCACGTGGAACACAAATGAGCTCATAGTTGTGGATGAGAGGCCTGCCCGGCACATATACTTCGGGTACATTCTCATAATCCTTCTGTGTTAGGTTCTGGTTGGTCTTTTTCGAGGCGGCAGCAGCGGCTTCTCCACTATCTGGTGTCCTTCCATTCAGCCGCTTCTTCGTGATCAGTGTTGATGCCTTATCACCGGAGGCCAAAACCATTTCGGCACATAGGTTAATTTACCCTCGACACGTAGGTTCCGACAAGGTATCCTTCGGCTAAGAAGTGGTGGATTCTCTTTTGGCAATGGGGTTGGTGGTTTAGATAGAGGATCTGTGCCAGGGTTGAGGCTGAATGGTTGTGGTGGTTCTGGTGCTGGTGGTGAGTTGTGAGATGGTATGCCCTCAGGGTTGAGGCTCAATGCTTGTGGTTGTTCTGGTGCTGGTGGTGAGTTATGAGATGGTATGTCCTGAATAAATGTTGGATTAGGTTTCGGGGTAGCTGCGACCTGAGAAGATGGTTGGTTCTGAAATGGTGGGGAGGACCCTCTCTCATTGCCAAGTATGGAAGTTGGGATTGATGGAGTAGGATTGTCCAACCTGATGTCCCGTCGAGGCCATAAGATGAAGTTGTTGATAGCTTCTCCAAGTTTCTGGATACCCTCTTTAGTGGGGATGTCTAGCAAGTCGTCCCCATGTCCATCCAAAACTGTCAACACTCCAACCCTGGCGTAGTCAGGGGGAATTGGATCACCATGAAAATTGGGGCCAGGGGGGGTCACAAAACCTGTGGCAACTTTTATCATACGGACATTGGTGATACCATAAGATATAACTAGGGAGCAAGCAGACGGTCCAACAATGTCATCAACTGCATAGTGCTCCATGTTTTCTGCAGATCTGATACTGCTCGGAACTAATGGACCCGAGGGATCCATTGGTACCATCTGCATCTCCGGTACCCGTGTGATCATCTCGCGGGCTGCTCCATTGTGGGCACCAGTTGAGTTGTCATTAACCTAGACAATTGATGCCTTAACTCGTAATCGGGATTGGCCATGATTTCAAGCAACATTTGAGTCATTTCTTTCTTAGCATCCTCCTTACCACATTCTTTGATGTCTTCCTTGTATCGGTCACGTTTTCTATACATGTTAGCAAAATCAGGAAATCCTTCCTTCCAGCCCACCCTCGACGACAAGCCTCGCACACGACCAGGATGCTCTGGGTTTCCCAGACCAACACTAAGGACATCCCTCTCCCTTGATGGCTTGAATGATCCCTCTTTCTTCTTAGCTGCCACGGCCAAAATGTTCCTGGCTGCTTCATCGCCTTTGGATCCGGCCATGTGATACAACCGACTTACTTTCTTTTGGATCTCGAGCGAGAAGCCATCGTCTACCCCTTGGCTCAACATTTTCAAACCTGATCGGTAACCCGCCGCCTCGCCTTGCAAAGATCTTCTCACGTCCCATTTAGGAATCTTACATTTGTAACCACCCGTTCCAAGGTGGTGGTCGTGGATGTTCTTCTTAGCGGTAAGACTATTGGCTTCGCTCTTAATTAAGAACTCATCGATGTCTTCGCTGAACAAAGGTATTCCATTGAGCTGCAGAAATATTTTTGTACTTCTTCAGTGGGTCCAATCCTTTCCTCACATACTTGGTAGTTAGTTCAGACCGAAAGCCACGAAAGCTGATTCCAAACTGCCTCAATGCATAATTCTTTGCGATAGCTCGTGACTGCTTTCTGAAAATAAACCTTGTTTTCAGCTTTTTCCATAAATCTCTCCTCGTTTCCAATGGCACCGATTCCAAAGTGTGAGATTGTAATGTCTAGCTTGTCTCTTACAAGGAAACCGATGGCGTTCCGAAACTTAGCTCGCACCTCAAGAGGTTCTAGTGGCTCTCCCGTAGGGCCTACTTCATTACGTAATATATTTGATCTCGGCCACTTGTTCCCGCCTCGTCCTCCTCGCTTCCGCTTCCTCCGAACTTCGGTGGTGGTCTCACCTTCTTCTCTGCGGAAGACGATAGACCTTCCTCCGGTTGGTCCCGCTAGCTTCGAAGTTACCTATGAAGAACAACCAATGATAAAAATTAGGTACTTCATACATGATGGAATGTAGATTATGTTCATAGCCACACTATTTATGAAACTATACCTCTTCATGTTGATTAGGATATCTGGTTTCTTCACGAATAGCTGTCCTATCGTTGCTGGGGCACGGATCGGGCGGCGTCTGCCAGGACGAGGATCCACTGTTCTGCGGTGACCCTGACCTTTGGCCACCCGCCACATCATCTCCATTGTTTGGAGAACTCATTGAGCTGATTCTGATTTATTGAGAACATGTATTAGTGGTAATAAATGCAAAACATATATGCATGCGTTAACTACTTAAATTGCTAGTCATGTACGTATGAAACAAAAAGACCAGCATAGTACTGCAATGACTTCTGGGGGCAATATAGAGTACACAAGTTGAATATGATCAATAAAATGCACACATAAAATTCAACAACATTTTGACAGCCTATAATGAGCCACTGTTGCATGCATGGCAATACCCCCGCTTAGAAAAAAAAAAATGTTCTCTCAAATCTTATACTAAACAGGAAAAAATATCCTATAAGTATTCACAACGTGTCTACCGATTATTATTAAATCTCATAAGAAGATAACAATCGAACAAATAGAAAGATGATGACACTACAATGTAGGGCTTCTTAAAGACTACCTCGAGTAATAGTATGATGCTTCAATCTGAATCAGCATAAGTGACTTTTTCACATGCCACTATATATATGCCTCCTAGCTAACTAAACAATGGAATACACAGCTACATTGGCTACTCAACAAGGCAGATAGTAATGAGTCCCACTAGCTGAAAAAAGATCACAAATGAAGCCAGCAACTCAGAATCTTGTTCACTTAGAATTTCGACATGGCTCTGTGACCTACCGGTCTTTCCTGAAACTAATTAAGCTGAAAAATTCCATTTACAGTGGACAGTTGCAACTTTCCAACAAGTAATGGAAATGAAACAAAAAAAAGTTCACTCTATGTGGTCCAAGACCACTTAGCAATTGACAAATTAATATCCAGTGACCTGATTATTTGTGATGCAATAGATAGCATGCCTTGAATATATATACACTTTACCGTTCTTTCAAGTAAAAATTGTTCCCTGCTGGTCAAAGCCTACCAAAGCATGATTCTGTCCCCAGGCTGTAGCTTTGCAGCAAGTTTTTGGAGTCAAGCTAGCTGTTGTTCACATTGTGGCAATATGTTAGTCCAGATTAAAAGCTGCTAGGAAAATGGACAAAAAAGCATGCAACTCGACGTTTCAAATGTAATGAAAGTAATTTGATTATATCCTACAAACAGTAATGAACACAAAATTACATTTTGGGCATACATATAAGAATCGGCATAACTATAAGAATTACGATATTTCATAATTCATAATCAATAATTGATTATAGGCTTATAGTAACTGAAATCTAATTCAGGTTCAGTGCCATGTACATTTTCATATCTGAAATACTGTAAGTTTCACATGTATAAGGTATATAGACAAAAATATATCTTATCTGAAACATCATGTCCATGGCTTACCTAGTACTAGGAGTACGTAGAGGGGCTGTACTCAGTGCCTCATGCATCCCTTTATCCAATTCATTCAGTGTTTCAGGTTTCGATCAGCCACCGCTGAAACCGTGTGCTCTGTTTGTGCAAGTGCGAGAGAGCTCAGCTAAGGATCAGCGGAGCTGCTCACCGATGTCTTGGGTCGTTGCAGGGCCAACAGTAGAAAACAACATACCATAATTAATCTTTACTAATATAATTAACTAGTGAAAGCTTGTCTTTGTTGCCTAAACAGTACGTAATCTCAATGAGCAAAGCAAAATCCAATAGCCGTAATATATAGCTTACCAGGGGCTCGAATCGCAACCCTAGCTATGCAGCTCACAGGTCGGGGCGCCGAGTCCTCGCGTCTCCTCGCGGCTTCGGGCGTGGCGCCGGCGGGCAGCGCGCGTGCGGGGAAGGTTTTGAGGCGAGGCCGGCGCGGCGCGCGCGTCGGCGCAGCTAGATCTCGGGGACACAGCCTCTGTCGGCGGCCAGTTCCGGGCGTCTCTAGAAATTTGGACAGCAAACGCGGCAAACGGGAAATGACCTTGGGGCCGCGGGCATCTCACGCGCCTCCGTAAAATTTGGCGCCGACATGTGGGCCCAGTCCCTCCCTGCCCGCCTGGAAGGAACCAGCCTGGCCCTGGCCCACGTCTATCCTTCGCACGCGTGCCCGCGCTCAGCAACCTCCCTCGCGGACCTTTGCCACCCTCGCGCCGCCGTCGCCGGCCGCCGGCTCCCGGGTTGCTCCGCCGCCCCGCGCTGCCGACGCCACGATCTGCTCGTCGGCCGTCCCGACTCCGCCGGACGCCGTCGCCTCCACGATCTACCCGCTGCCAGCCCCGACACGCCGCCGCAGGATCTGGCGCCGCGTCCACCGCCTTCACACTGCAGGATGTGTCGTCGCCTGCACTCTCGTCCACGGTACGGTGGGAAGCACGGAGGAAGGACCACCAGGTTGCCAATCCCATCTCTTTGATCCGTTTCCAGTATTATCATGCGTACATGTGCACATCGATCCATGTCCTTGGATCTGCGCTTGCAGTTCTTAGTTACTGAATGTTGTGTGCACTAAAATTTACTGAATGTTCTGTGCACTAAAAGTTTCCCAATCAAGAAAAATTGCTTACCTGCTGATTTCAGATATCTAATTATTTATGTGCTACTTTCATGTTGCTGAAGTGCTGCTATTTTTTGCATCAAAGTGAAACTGTAAAGAAGGGAGAATGACACAATTGAGATCATTTTCTTAGAGTAGGCCTTGTGCCAGAGAATGCCTTTTACCCAAGTGCTTTGGAGTCTCCTGAATGCCAGTATTTCAGGACTCAAGGTTCGTTTCATGGTATATACCTTTTAACAACTTTGTGAAAACTGAATGAATATCAGCTGTGGAGCACTTGTAACTTTGATGACGGTTGCGGGCTGAATTAAGATAATGGTACTGATATGGTGATAGTGTTTTCCCGTTATTTGTTGTAACAACGCCCTTCAAGTCTGTTTGACCATTATTATTATTTTTAAATATAGCCTATTATGGTCTAATTCTACTTGAGCTCAAATTCATAGCTTGCATTGGCACAAATTATAAATGTCCTAACATTATGTTTTACTAAAAGCTCAAGAAGTAAAGAAAAATCTGGAGTCCTGACAATTCATATTTTGTTCCATGTCTGAATCCAACTTCTTGACCCACTCGTGAGCAAATGATAAGAGTTTGATTCTCAGTTTTTGTTCGACTTTATTTCTCACTTTGTTTGAGAAATGATCAATTTGAACTTTTCAGGTCGTTTAGAACAAGTAAACATGTAAAATATCAGAAGTGTTTGATTTCTTTAAAATATGGGTATGCTTCTCTTGTAGCAGCATGTAGTCATCCGAAGTGTTTGATTTCTTTAAATATGGGTGCATTCATGACAAAAAGGTATGATTGACCCAGAAGTATTCTAGACCCTGGTCAAAACATAATATTGTTGTAATAGGCTCTGAGTTTCTGAGTTAGTCCCATCTGTATGCCTGTTACTAGACATTTTTTGAAAGAACCTTGTCACTGAATCAGAACTGTCTTCAGGAAACTTTGCAGAAATAATGTTCAGTAAGACCCAATAACTGCACTACTGCGCTACACTCTGAATGATACCTGTTCTTTCAGACAGTTTCTTTTAGCTTATGCATATGCAGACATGCTCAAAGTCCATCACCGATTGGCTTCATCCTCTCCCCGATAACGAGGTAAGGACGGCCCTAATCCTTTTCTTGAGAGAAAATTGATTTCTATTGCATTCAAATAGGATTTTAGTTTGCTTTCTGGAGACAACATTGTTACGTGCCGACAAAACTTTCATATCGAATTTAACTTTATTTAGACTGATTATATGATACCACATATTACATATTAGTAGGGGTTTCTCTAGGTTCCATGTGTTGGCACCTGCTGCCATTTATTTTTTTTAATCATGGTATCACCACTTTAATAAAGATGTGCATAACATCATAATATATAATTTTAATAGAAAAAATCAGGGCTATTTGATTCCATGCATGGTATTGTTGTGCAGGTCTTTTGACGATCGACGAGGAGCCCGGGCAGGCGCTCAAGGTCGCTGGGCCCTAGGTCTGCCCCTGAATGGATGGGAACAAATGATCCATTAGTACACACATAGAATTAACAAATCTGAAATCTCACGTTGCTTGATTTGGCAAAATTTGATTTAAGGGGCCATCGGTGATTCGATGGTACGGGAAATGGGGCCAAGTGGTGTATGAATGCAGTTCTGCTCGGTGCGTGAATCAAAGATTTGTTATTTTGCTTGGTACATGTGAACCAATGATTATTGATATTTTGCTTGTTACATGAATGATATTGTTATGTTTTTATTGCATGGATCTTTTTGACAACTACAACAATGCAGAGGCAAACTCAAAATAATGTTATTTTTTCAGTAGCGCTACACATTTAAACTGAAATTATTATGATATTATAATTTTTTTCCGTTGCAACGCACGGGTATATGATCCTAGTATATGTACGAAAGAAAAAAGTTAGATGGTGTGGGGGTTTTTGGACATTTTGCCAAAACATGAACCTGAGCTGGGAGGTGTTTTGCTGCAATAAGAGGTAAGAATTTTTCTTGTTTCAATTTACTTGCAAACAAACATATTTTGAATTGTTTGAACTGGTGTTGCGCGCAGTTGCAGGAACGGCTGAGGATCAGCAAAGCTGGACCATATCTCAAGTAAACAGGCAAACTAAAAGAAGAAGCCTAATTAAGCCTGCGAAGAATATAGAAGAAGTCAAAGAAGAAGAAGATAGAAGAAGAAAGAACTCAGAAATGCATCAGCTCCTCCAGCAAACGTTGTTAGAAGCCTTCTGGACACATGTATGTACTGGTGCGCAGTCACTAAAATGCAAGAAGGCATCTCTAATTAGGTTCTATGAACTGTTGCTTTTGAAGTAATGTAGGCACCTGAACCTGGTATTGTATAATGGTGCAAGAACCTGTATTGTAATGCCACACCTGAATCTGGTATTGTAATGGTATATTTGGCCTTCGGCCTTTGAACCCCAAGTATTGTAATGGCACTTGAACCTGTAAGTATCTTTAACTTGTGATATATACTGCAAAAGTGAGAAATTCTTGGCATATATATATGGTACATGCATCCACATACATTGATCCATTTCATTTCAATTTCATTGCAATTTTTGGGAAACAAACATTCATTGCGCATTGCAGTTCTTGAAACATACAACCACTCACTCACTCACACACACACTATTTTGAAATGCATTTCACTTCCACACAGAAGCAACCAACAAGATAGCAAGAAACATAAACACAACCACAACTGGATTGTCGAAGGCAATTGGACTCTTCCCCTTCTCCATCTCTTTCAGTTCTTGCAGCTCGGCCTTCAAAGTTGCCGGTCTCAAGTTTCATCTCACCAAGCGGCTTCAAATCAAGAGCCACCGTCTTCATTTCCCCACACAGATTCTTTGGAACTCTTGACCAACGTGCCGCTTGACGACTTCAACGGCCCCAACCGCATTGTGCCCCGAGGACCAATTGAACTCGCCGATGGATCCTCAAACCACCAGTTACTACATTGTCGGCACTTGTAGTAGTAGTTGTGGTTCTTGCTCAATTTCCTCACAACAGGCCCAAGCATTGGGGGCAATGGACGTTAGGGAGAGTCCTCCTCGGCGCTGAAGAGCTCGAACCACTGTTGGCCATTGGGGCGGCGGCGGCGGCGGAGGCTCGATGCACGCGCGGCCCAGAGCTCACCGAGCGCGTCGCGGAGGCGCTGCAGCACGGCACGCGCGGCCCAGTGCTGAGGCGGCTCCCCGTCTGAGGCGGCCGGGGCGCAGCCGATGATGGGGATGACGAGGCGGGGGATGGAGCGCAGCTGCCGGTGCCGGTGATGGATCGAGATGCGGCACCTAACCCTCTAGCGGCAGGGGCGTGGAACGGATCTGGATCGAGAAGGAGGCGGCGGCCGGGGAACGGAGAGATGCGTGTGCCACGAGCCGGCCGCGCGACGTCTTAATTATGCGCGAGGATGTCCATACGAAATGTGTGTACGGCGTTTGTATATACATACAGTGGGCCCAATCAGGTGCGATACGCGTGGCAACAACCGACGACTTGTACATATCTCCAATTACACGAATAGTAATGACAGATCTCCAAAGTCGGAAAGTTGTGATGAGGCACAAATAAAAAAAAACCAACACCCGTAAAAATGTCGTGCACGTGTATATTTCAACTTTCACGCCGACCACGGCCGCCCGATGTCGCGCCATCGACGTCACTCTCGATCGTAGGGCGTGCGCGTATACGAGAGGAAAGATGGAGTTGACCTGGTCTCCGCGCACGATCGGGTCTCATAAACTAAACATAGTTTCTAGAAAATTATGTAGATAGAGTTAAATGAGATTTCTGTTCATACTTTGTGAAATGAGAGTTAAACAACTTCAGCTTGAACTTTTTTTATCGCAACAACACTGCACAGAAGCAAATAGTAAAATTGTAGCCTAACATCTGCCTAGAGCTAACATATCCTGTCCAATTCCACTGCAAAGGTGTTCAAAGCACCAAACAATTCAGCTATATTGTCGATCCAGCTACCAAAGCAAGCAATACACACACTACAAAAGTGTAGAGCTTGGAGTTGATTTTACAACTATCAGTTACTGGTTTTCACAGAATAAATTAAATAAACACTTCTTAAATAAGCTATGGATGTATATAGGGTGGCAAATGGAGTGGCATTTGCATGCTCAAACCATCGGCAACATTGTTGATAGAGCAATATGAATGTTGAGTCAGTCTCAAGAAGAGATGGATTTGCGTACCCTACAGTCTCTATTGCTTTAAGAAAACTAAAATTAAAATATTAGATGGGCACTGCATATAGAACCAGCTAGCATATAATCACATAAGACAAGTGCACGCAAGTAGGAAGATTAATCATCAACACGTATCCACGGGCACAGGGCTGCAGGCTAAATTTTGCGAGCAACAAATTATCATTGACGAGCTGTAATCAAACAAATTCGGCAATCCTGCACATCAGGGATGCATGAATGATTGGAAGGGAGGCTTACATGGGAAGGAGGCGAAACACAAGCAAAGCACGTCGAGCGCCGGCTGCCATAGGGAGCCCGCAAGCTTGCAGTGGAACGTCGAATAATCCCAGGGTCGGGACGGTGCAGCCCCGATCCCCATCTCCCCTTACCCCTCCGCCGCACCCGTCTCTGGCCGCCGTGGCTGTCGTCGTCTCACCGGCATGGCTACTGAGCAGAGGCAGAATCACGAGTTAGGGTTGGGTCGCAATGGGCGCGAGCAGATCTAAGCTTACGTGAGGTAGGGAGCTCGGTTCGCGAAGTAGGGAGGAGGGGGCAGGTATGGGGGATGAACCTGGTGGCGCGTCGCCGGCGAGTGGCCAAGGGACCAACGAGCACCTGGCGTAGGTGTGGGGCGCAGCGGTCCCGGGCTCGCGCGGATCCCCGTCGTCGGCGCGGGTGGGAGCGCGGGAGAGGGAGGCGCGGGCACGGGGAGGTGGTGGCGCGCTCGGCATGAGGAGGGAGGTCGCGCGGAGGAGCTTCGCCGGTGCCGATGCCGCCGGTTGCCGGCCACGGGACGGGGGCGCAGTCGCCAATTCCGAGGGGAGAGAGAATGAAATGGTGGCGTGTGGACCGAGTGCGGAGAAAAGCCCGATGCTGTGGCTGAGATTAGATGCATGCGTGTCGGTGGACAAATGGACGCATGATGAAAAATAGTCTTTACCTAAAATTAAACGATTTGTTATTACAGAAAAATAAACTCCCATTAACTCATGAAATGTTCCTCTCTCTTAAAAAATAATTTTAATATTTCTTTCTCCATGATAAATATAGCCAAAAAATGGTAGTTCTTGAATTCACAACAAATAATTATTTGCGGTGCAAAAAAAATACCACGGGTCCTAATGGGCATAAGCGGCAATGCCGTGAACATTTCTAGTCATAATGTCTAATTAACCATATGCTGAATTAGTAACTTATTTTGACCATAATATTTTTTATAATTGTATTTACAAAATAAGATCTCACGTGACAATAAAAAAAATTAGATGCATTTTCATTTTTGCATAATATTTTTCTCAATAATCTATGATAACCACAACCATGGTAAAACAGTTATTCCCTCCATACCTAAATAACCTGATGTTTTGGACATGATTAAGGTAGCCCGGAGTGATTAATTACGGGTTAGTTTTCCATGTCTGTACAAATAAATAGGGTTGTGGGTGCTCATTGTACGAGCAGCTAATCGAGCCCAACTGGTTAGTTGGTGGTGGCCTTAAGAGTGGCGAGCCAAGGTCGAATCCTGGCAGCCCCTAATTCTTTCTGGTACGCCTTTTTTTTTTTGCTGGACAGCTTGCGCCTTGCGTCTTTGCTGGGAGCCAGGGACGCGCCTCGAGCAGTGACATTGATGCGCGGGGCCCGCTCACCAGTGACAGCTTTGTCTGCTCCTGCACGTTCGAATCAATGAGTCTCGCACGGTAACGTGCCGGGCTGGCGCGGCTTTTATTGCGACGAGCACCGTGCTTGGCAGATGGGCGACATGCTGACAATTATGTTTGATTGATTTAAAATATATCAGTTCATAAATTATTTTTCATTTATTG
This sequence comes from Themeda triandra, assembly GCA_018135685.1. NCBI lineage: Eukaryota > Viridiplantae > Streptophyta > Magnoliopsida > Poales > Poaceae > Themeda > Themeda triandra. The sequence goes on along the minus strand of JAENPR010001617.1, from coordinate 11,713 downwards.
CATCATATTATTTGTCTTGCTTTTATTTACAAAATATTAACTATAATTTTATTAGTAAAAATTTAGTGTCACTAGAACGTGAGTTGAATTGACTATGAAAAATGAAAACTTGATTTCAAATCCTAATATCTAACTAACCATGTGTCCAATTTTATTTTATTTTGCCTCCATAAAATTTCTTGTGATTTTATCTACAAAACAAGATCTAAAAAGTTGATATTTGGTTTTTGACGGGACTATATATCTAAAGTCATAATTTTTTTTTTGAATGCCCACGTGTCATTTATTTTTCAGTTTTTAAATATTGTTATTACTAATTCCACATGCCGAGCATGTGAAAATTGGTTATCGTTATATTACTAAGAAATGACCCAAATATTATTATTATTACTTACGCAAACAAAAATTATTACACCGCATTATAAATTATGCATGCATGCATGCAACAAAAGGCACTTATTTATATTTTTTCAGGCGGTTAGCTAGACCACCCGGGTAGTGCAGCTTAGCTACGATCAACACAATGCAACAAAATAAAAGGCACTATTTTTGCAGGCGGAGCTGATCCCACCCGGTGCTGGCCTCGATCTGACGGCGCTAGCTAGCTGGCACTCCACGCTGCATTGTCGTCCTCCGCACCGTTCTCGGCCGGTTGCTCCTCGCCGCGGGCCGCCCGGTCCAGCGAGTCACCGTTCTCGGCCACCTGCTCAGCCTCGCCGCGGGCCACCCGGTCCAGCGCTGCGCACAGACTGGCGGTCACGGTACGCAGCGCTGCGCGCAGACGGCCGCTCTGCTCCCGCTCGGCATACAGCGCTGCTCGCAGACGGAAGATCTCCGCCTCGGCAGTCCCGCGAGCCCTCTGCGCCGCTGCGCGCAGCTGGTCGAACGCCGTAACGAAGCGGCCCCTGCGCCGGCGGAAGGAGTTGCCCGCACCGCCGAACGGCCGCCACGCGCCATGAGCTGCGAGATGAAAGTGAAAGAAGCTTACAAGATTTGACGGACGATCGTGGGCTTGCGCGCGCGCGCCCGGCTTTTAACACGCCGCCTGGCTTGTCATGTACGCCGGGCCGGGGCTTCCTCCGCACGCCGCCCGGCTAATTCCCCAGCAAGCCTGCGCCCGGCGCATGCGGACCCGCGGGGCTGCGCCCGGCACCTAGCCGCTGCGCGAGCACGATCCGAGAGCCAAGAAGTCACGCGTCGCGCCGCCGCGCGCTGGCCCGCGGTGCCGCCCCCCGGCCGGCCCACACCGCCGCGCGCGCGCGCATGCAAGGCGGCGACGACCAACGCGCGGGCTGCTGTGACCCGGATAGCCACACCAAGACCGATGAGCCATGCGAGCATTGAAGTGGCTGTCCTGTTTGAGTCTGGAGGCAGTGGAACCGTCTTTGAGTCTGGCCCGATCACGGTGCGGCTTGCTGAATCTAGTGTAGGAGAGAAATTAAGTGAAAGTTGAGAGAGGATTTGGAAGTTTGGTAAATCCAAATGCCTCTGCGTGAATCTTCTGATCCCATCCAGAGACATGCGGTAGAGGTGCTTAGGCTTTTTTTTTGTCAGTTCCTAGTAAAAGGAAACTTGACAGGGTACTGTTCTCTTTTAGCTTTTACTAATTGGTCGCTGCCAGTGTTAATTTTGGCCGTCAAATGGCATCCTAAACATCTTTTTTGAGTGTCATGGATTGAATTGTGTTTTGTGATTATCCAGCCTTTTTCCCAGCGTTGATCGTGCAAAAGTGTGGCACTGACTGGCACCATCAATGTGGCGGGCCTGCTTGCGTTTTACTTGTCAGCAGTACTGCGGCTCGTCGACGGCGTGTTGTCAAGCCACTGATGAGTGTCACTGACGAGCACGGAGGTGATGGCGGCGCCGCGCCGCTCGGAGCCCTCTCTCTCCCCATCGGCGCTCCCTCCGCGGCAGCCCGTCCTCGGCGCCGAAACGGTCGGGCGGCGCGCGGTGAACCGCGGGCGGGCGCACGGCGAGGCCGAGTCGCGCTCGCGGCAGCGGGTCGGGCGCTCGCGGCTCATTCGCGGGGGCAGCGTCCGCTCCCGATCTCACACCGGCGGCGGCGGGCCCCTTCCCCCACCGGCGACGGCATCTTCGCCTACCGGCGGCAGCTCATGGAGGCGTAGCGTGCCTCCCGGACCGACGGCCGGAGGCTTCCTCTCCACCGGCATCAGCACTTGGGTGAGCTCCGTCCCGGCGGCATCGAGACCCCCGGTCCCTCTCCGGTGCGGTGCCCGTCCTCTCCCACCTCCAACGGCGCTCGACAAATGACGCGGGCCTCCATTGCCATGTCTTATCCCGACGTGGATCCGGTGGCAGTGTCTCTTCCTCTTGTGCATTTCGAGAAAATACTGTGCTCCCACTGCACAAGATCTTGAGGACTGAATATTGTCAAAAATACAATACGATCTGCTGCAGATTTAGTATTGGTAAGTATTTGGTTCGGAAGAATTGATGAAATACTAGATAGATTGGTTCGCAGAATTGTGTTTGCTGCCCATGATTCAGTGTCTGCTATCTGTTGATTCAGTAACGAATAACATTATCATTTTAGTGCTGAATAATACTGAATACTAAAGTACTGCGAATGGAACAACCGGCTGATGTGAATCAAAACAATCTGCTTCTTGCTTGCATGTACTATGCTGCTATATTTAGTACTGAAAGTAGTTTTTCAGATTTTGTTTTCAATATATTTTGGTACAACCAATACTGAAAAATAAAAAGCAACATTCATGTAGGAGTGGAAAAAAAGAAAATTGGTGTTGAATTAAGGTCCTAAGTAACTACTTTAGACTGTTGTCGGTGCTTAATACTGAACAAGCATCTTTTTTATATTCAGTATTTTTGCAAATTGGTGTAGCGGCCGGCCGCCTTCCTTGCCATGGAAGATGCACAAGCTCAAATGCCTGCTGACACAGATACTATGAAGTACTGAAACGAACTGATCGAATGATTCAGCTTGTCCACCAAAGTGTTGTCGGTGAGTGGGCTCCATCGAAACACCAGGCTCTTACAAAGAATTGTTGGCGGGGTCAGGTTCGTAGCGGTGGCTGGCACACGTATATAGATGTTCTTTGAGAGGTACTGAAGATTTTAGAATACTGAACAATATTGAGATGGTTGCTTTAGCTACGACATTGTGTTTCTTTGAATGCCGTCAAGTTGAAAGATAACGGTGCTCTTTGCTAGTCACCTGAATGTTCCATTCTTAATGCTAAAGGATTGAATTGAAGAAAAAAAGGGAAATGTCTGGATGATACTAAACTAAACTGCTAAAATATACTGGTGATACTAACCAGTACTTAGTGTTACTGAAGGATTGTACTGATGATACTACATTATAAGGAATGGTACTGAAATATACCGAGTGATACTAACCACAAAGATACTGACATTACAATATAAAAAATAGTTAAAAATATTGAATGGTACTGAAATATTGAGTGATACTAGATACTGAGTTAAATGGAAATATACTAACAGGAGACATGAACATACTAATAGAATCTTTGAAGATACTTGTGACTACGAAGGTAAACCATGGACATTCCATGAGGGATATATACCGAGAAATACCAAGACCATGAAATGAACTAAATGAGAGCTAATGGCATATACTGAGATGTACTGACGGAAATACTGAGGCATACTAACAGCCATGTATGGAATACGAGGCATACTAATAATACTAGATCAGAAAACTGACAAAAGTACTGAGCAATACTAATGAAACCTAAAGATACTGAGAAAATACTGAAAAAATAGTGACAAATACTAGAAAAAAATACTAATGGTTATTAATAGCTAAGAAAAATACTAATGATTACTGAATGCTACTTAAAAATACTAGAAAATATTGATACAACATACTTAAAAAGTAAAAAATGCGACACCACTTGATAAAATACTTAGAACTACTGAAATTGTAATATGAGCAATGCGATGGTTACTAAATTAAAAGCGACTTAAAGATACTAACAAATACTTAGAAAATATTAAAGTTATATTACCAGCTATACAAAGACACTAACAATAAGTACTTAACCATACTGATAAAATACCAACAAACTATTTAAAGATACTGATGAAATATATTAGCTATGCTTGTCACGATCACTCATTTCTAAATGCATCTAATGAAAAAATGGTGACTAAAAATAGACATCGCATGCTCATAATAAACATGGTGCCAATTAATACGTACTATGCATGACCATGTGTGACTAAAAAAAATTGATGCTATGGTAAATATGGTGATGCATAATTGCCTATGCCCTACAGTGATAAGTGAGTCGGACTCCCCGTCACATAGCGGTGGACGCTGGTTCGGACAGGAAGGAGTGGGCCCCGTCATGCGGGTCTGTCCCGGATAAGGGCGACGCAGACGTGCCTGGCGCGTGGGCCCAGGACGCGGGCGGGAAGCGAGACGGACGCGAGCGCGTGTTTGGTCTTTGTTTCGGTGTGGATTAGCACGGGTGTAGAATGGTGTAGCATAGCAATAATAATAATAATAAAATGGACAAAATAAATAAATAAATAGAAGAATATAAAAAGGGAAAAGAATAATAGAAACCACAAAACACGAAATAGAAAGGAAAATGAAACACGGATTACGGCATGTGAAAAAAAAAATCCAAACAATCACGGCATGTATAGTGGCATGGTCCAAAAAAAATTGTTGTACGGAAAATTGTTGTAAAGAAATTTTTAAAAGGTGGCGCGCACATGCACCCCACGTGTGGGCTCGCGTTAACGCGACAGGTGGTCGCCCGGTCCGGTCGGAAATTCGGCGGGTTCAGCGGATCTCGCCCTCTTGTCCCACACGCCGCCGGCCGCGCTCGGATCTCATTTCCTCTCCCTCCCGCCGCGTCGCCGCCTCCCTCCGCCCGGCCGTCCTCCTCCCCGGCGTATAGCCTTGCTGCTCACCCCAGCCTCTCTCTCCCGGCCGCATCGCCATGGGCTTAAGCCGAGCGCGCCCTCGCTAGCTCGCCCCAATTCCCTGGCTTGCTACCCGCCGCCACGCCCGTCCCGCCTCGACCTCGCCCCGCCGCCGCCCCGCCCCGGCGGACGCCATGGCCAACATCCATTGTTTCTTGAAAGGAACTCCTTTGGTGCCGTATGGCGAAAGGCTTATACGAACCTTTGGAGGGTCGAGTGCGGGCGGCGTGCCCGATGCCGCCGATGGCGAACGACATGGCTTGACCCCCGACCACTTGAAGTTTGGTGCCGGTGTCCGAAGGCATTACGGAGCCCGTGGCAACGGTTCCGGCCCGAGGGCGTACTGGCTACCGCCGGGCGTACGGCTACCGCCGACGGCCACCTCCGGCCGGCGTGTCGGTACACCCCGGATCTGCTCCTCTGGCCCCATCACGTATACCTTCGGAGCCTAACTCGGGAGCCGCTCCTGGTGGTTTCGGAGCCGCTCTGGTGGTACCTCGGCCGCTCGTAGCCACGGTACCCGATCTCGTAGCAGCCACCTAGCTCCCCGCTCGAAGCCGACGTCCAAGTATGCCGTCGGTTATGTGCCTTCAATAGGAGGTTATATATACGGGTGGCGGTGGTAACCAGCGGGGATGGAATAGATTTATGTCAACCCATCTAGAACGCCAACAAGCACAGGAACCACGCCCGCGATGGCCGCCGAGCGTGGACGCCATGCAAGCTTTGTGCACGCCGACATATGGAGGCATGCCAACCATGCTAAGGCGGCTGTGGACGCCGGCTCTATTTTCCTTCACGAGATGCTCTCGGGCGGCATCCAAACATTGAATGGGAACCTCACTCCTCCGGTAAGATCCACTGTTACCCGTTTCAATTCTCATAAGTGGTTATCCTCATCCTCTTAATTCTGTTGGAATACTCTAGTATTTTATTGTCAAATCTATTTTAAAGAGTAGCAAACTCGATAAATTTGACTAGTTTTTGGCTCAATCTCTTGGAGATGCTCTAAAAGGCCATTCACATATATATGATGTCCGACGAAGACGACTCCATAATTTTTCAATATACGGATGTTATAATATAAATACTTGTTTGTATATTCATTGCAATAAACATCAAAAAGACTCACCGGTAATCGAGTCCGGATTCAAACTTATGATTGGTTGGCAGCTATTTTTTCTTTTTTTTGGAGCAAGAAATTTTGCCTCTTGTTTATTTTTAGATTAACATAGGAGCGTAATTTCCAATACTATTTTGTACCATGTGGTCTATCTAAGTATATAGTATATGATGTCCACTTTGTTTATTTTTTAGACTCCGCCAGTTGTGGACGAGAGGTCAACATAGGACTATTCTGTGATCTCTTGGGTTGCAAATACAAACTCAAATTGGGTAAAACGAGTCAGCAAGGATAAAGGTTATAGTGAGATTGCACACAAGTTTAAAGCTGGCCCAGGCACGGCATTTCGCAAAAACAATTGAAGAAGGCCTTGCTCAAGAGATTGATGATCATTTATAGATTTATGAAAAGATTGGGTATCATGCGTACCGGGGCGTGGGCGGATGGAATTCCGGACCCAGAGACGAGGAGTGGTGGCAAAACAACACAAGAGTACACTTCGTTTTATCAAGGCGATCAAACCTTAGTTTAGATATGTGATTTCATTGTGTTTTCTTTATTTATATGTGATTTCATTGTGTCTTCATGTTTGTGCTTTTCGGGAGTGAATATAGAATGCACGAGAGTTTCTTCGGGATGCATTTCCTTGCCTCCTCGTGTCACTTCCGGAGTCTATGTTCGATGGTGTTTTGATAGATGGCTCTACTTCTCGTATTCCAAATAAGCATTATGCACAGCAATCTGCACCCGAGGAAGGACAAAGTCTCGATACAAGTGGTCTAAACAAATTGAGTAGATTCGGCCTCAAGAGGCCAACCATTAGTCCTCTTGCAGTCCCACAAAGAAGAGCAAGGGGCCGGAAGAAGACAGCGGTAGTGCTACAACAAACTAGGTGTAGTCCAAGCCAAGGATCCCGGGATGCTATAATGCAGCAGATTCTAGATCAGATGAAAGGCGCCTACAAGGCTCAACAAGATCATATGACCCTTATGTGTCCAAGATCTTGAAGTTGAAGGACATGGATAAGGAAAGGAAGGAAGAGAAGGAAAATAAGGAAGAGGAAAGATGAAATCGCCGAAGCTCAAAGATGCTTGAAAATGTGGCTTGAAGATAATGTGGATGAGAAACCTCTTATAGGTTCACTTATTTACGCCAAGGTTTCAAAATGTTTCAAAATAAATTCAACTCGCAAATTTTTCCTTGACATACAAAAATCAGCCGATAGAGTTGCTTGGGTGCGTAATATGACACTGACAACAAAGATGCTGTGAAGCTTTGAAGGAAGAGTGGATTTGGGCGAAAATAAACTTGCGCTCATGTAGTTCCTCAAGTTAGCCGTTGCCGGACCTATGAATTTGTACTTTCAAGTGTTGTATTTGTAATGAACCCGTGGTGTTTGTTTGTGAACATGTATTTTTTGATGAAGCTGCTATGTTTTTGAATAAATGTATTTGTTTGTGGCCTTGTTGTTGTGAATATTTTGTGGCCTTGTGATTGATTTGTGGCTTTGCTTGTGATTTTGTATGCCAAGTGTTTGATTCAGTTTCTCTTTTCAACAGGTTGATGATGCTAATGCTGCAGACACATATGGAGATGGTGATGCTAATGACCATTGTTTTGATGATGCAATGGCTACATTGCTTTGGTGTCAATAATGATTCAGCTCTTCATGATCTATTGTTGGGGTCTATCATGTGTAACATTGAAATGCTTATTTGCACAAGGTTTATAGCTTGTTGGTATGTCAAACACATGATCAAATCTGATGTTAAAGTGCCGAGAAAGTGGGTATGAATGGGTCATGAGAACACTAAATGATGGGAGCAGTGCTGCAATATGTTTCGGATGTCTAGAGAGTGCTTTTATGAGCTTCTTGAATTATGGAGAGAGTATGATTGATTGAGAATTTAAGGAACAACACTTGAGGCTTTAGCGATGTTCTTATTAAGTTCTTGAGGATCTAAGGTATGTTTTCTTCAATTTTGCAAATGGTTAGTTCTTAAGCAAATCTTGTTAGGAAGAGGTTTGATATGGTGTTGGATAGTCTTGTGCAAATTTGCATATGATGCTATTAAGCCATCGAGATCCTGAATTTAAATTTATCCATCCAACACTAAATGACCCTCGATTTATACGAGAAATTAAAAAATATCATAGGAGCAATTGATGGGACACGAGATCGAGTAGTGGTGCCAAAAGATCAGGTACCAACTTATATGACTTGGAAGGGAGAAACTACTCGAGAATGTGGTGGCTGCATGTGACTTCGATATGTTATTCACTTTCGTTGTAGTGGGATGGCTGGACCGACTAATGATAGTAGGATATTGACTGAATCAATTGAGATGTATAGCAGCGAGTTTCCGCATCCAACTAATGGTAATGGTTTTTCCTATGTTCTTTTATACATGTCACCTGTATACTCAAACTTTGCATTTGGCTTACACAAAAGTGCAACTTTGCAGAGACGTGCTATGTCGTCGACAAGGGTTTTGCACTCCGACCGGGTTATCTTGCACCGTACAAGGGAAAGGACCTAAACCAAATGCAGAAGCTCTTTAATACTATACATTCTTCAATTCGAAATGTCATTGAGAGGGCATTTGGCATCTGGAGAGGGAAGTTCAAGATTTTGTATCGCTACTGACCGTTCAATTGAAAGCGAACAAAATAATAATAGCGTGCATGGCTCTCCATAATTTTATTAGAGTGGTTGATAAAATGTATGATTCGAGTTTTTTTATTGATATTGAAGATGAAGATGAACCATCAAGTTGTTGTGGAGCCAGTACAGATGAAGGCAATCAAGGTGGAATGCATGATGAAGGTGCAATGCATGCTTTTCGGGATTCGATAGCCTATGAATTGTATGCTGCACACTGAGTCATGCTTTGCGAAGCATTAGATTCAATGGATTTGTAATAATGATTATCATTAGATTCAATATATTTGTAATAATGCAGATTTAAATGCATTGGTTAGGTCGTGTGGTTTTGATTTGTAATAATGAAGATTTGAATTTTCTTAACACTATTTTCAGAATCATTTTGGTATTGACAAGCAAGCCTACCAGCGGCTGCGTCAATGGGTTTGATAATGGTATTAATCAAGTATGTTCCAAAGAATACCATTATCCGTGTGGTTCCAAGAAGAAATGCAGTTCTTGTTCCATTTACATGTACTGAACTTGATATTATTGATTCTAGTATGTTGAACATAGCACACACTTTGTTGTAGATTTATTTTCTAGTTTTAACGAGCTATAGATTTGCAAAATTGACTTGTAGCAAGCATGTCACCTATATTAGTATTTCCGAACTATGATTGTGTGATATTTTGGTGCGATCAAAGAACTTGTCCATCTAAAGATGTTTTCATCATCACAATGGATCATGATCCTATTGTATATGCTCATAAATGCGAAACTAAATTGTGTAATCTCCTTTATGAAGTGTCGAGCAAACCAAAAAATGTCTAGCTCTCCACTGTCCTTCGGTGTCTTAGTTTCTTATATCCATGTCATGGTTAGTGAACACAGTCCAAGAGGGGGCAGCATTCATCCGCAAGAAAAGCTTGACTGCTTGAGGAATCTTGATCATGTATAGGAAGAATTTCCACTAGAGCAGAAGTGAGATGAACCTCAAGATGAGAAGGTTTTCGTTATGCGCCAAACTCTGGTTGGTTACTAGCTTTCGACCTTTACTCGTATATATAAACATGTGAAACTGTTTATGTAGTATTAATCGACCAACATAAAACTTAACAGTTTGGATCCAACTCCCGGCCGTTCCATTTCTCTTATTCACTCAGTTTATATATAAACATGTGAAATTGTCTGGAACATATCTGTGTTTCGACCAACGTAGAATTTAACAAGTCAACATTTGTTTCGGGTATCTTGGAAGAAGCTGAACCGACTCAAACCCCATATGATCAGAAGCGCTCCAGTCCATTGGACAAGGTCACAGAAACAATCATGCTTTGGTTGTTTGGGAATCAGCTTGCAAGCCAAAGAATGAAGGTGAGTAGCCAGGGGATCATTTTTTTGAAATGTGGTACGTGGATGTGCATACGTTTTCGATGCTAGAGTTATCATGGGCACCTCAAACTTCATTTCGATACCCCTGGTTCCCCCACAATCGAATCCTTTAGTCATCTAGCTCACGGATGACCAAAGCCAAGGCCCAACTATTCTAACAACCGGTATGTATTCCCGTCCCAAAATATAGGTCTTTTTTGCAACACACATGAGATAAAATTGATAATATGGTAGTCTCCATACATGACACAAGTCATTACAAATTGTTCGAGCCTACAAGGCAATGTTTTCAAGTTCTTTGTTTATGAAGGCCACAAAATAAAACCATAACAAGTTGTTCATACAACTTACAATACCATATACAAGTTCCAAAATATCATAACGCAGCTCCGAGATCAACAACTCAAAGCTTCATACATGAATTGCATGATAAATCATGTCAAGCACATATCGATGCACAGAGAGTTCAATTCACTATTCGTCTTGTCCGTCGGCTGCGATATAGGGCAATGCACCTGGAATACTTTCCGCTACAATTTCTATCTTCGTTGGCAGGTCCGTAAAAGAGGCATTTCACCGCTGGTTAATAAAGTTGTCGGCACCTTCAACTCCCACAATCTGTGTTTTCAGACGGCTACATGTCTCTGCTTCCTTGACATTTTGGCCTCAGGGCTTATGTCCTTTGCATAGAAGACCTGTGCAACACGGCTACCAAGGACCCATGGGTCATCCTTGTAGCCCACTTTATTGAGTTCTACAATTCTTAGGCCATAGTTGTCCACCTGAATCCTTTTTCATGGTCTACCCACGGCATCGAAAGACAAAGAATGTCAAGATTGACACCGTAGTGTAGCTCCCATATTTCATGAACAAACCCATAATATGTAGTATAGTTGTCTTTGTCATCGAAGGCATCACAACGAACCCCACTATTTTGTGCCGACTCTTTTCGTCCTTGGATTTGACATGAAATGTGAAGCCATTAATGTCATAGACCCTGCCATGTAGTGATCTCGTGATGGTCCGGATGCCGCATCTTGATGGTTTTCTCATTCGGTGTTTCCCCATATGGAATGTCCTGATCCTTAAGCCGGTGGCTGAATGTACGCTTGTGCTCCTTAGTTACCCAATCTTCTCCATTGCCTTGTTTGCGAAGCTCATTCATGTGTTGTTGGATCAATGGCTCCATCACCGGAGGTGATGTAGGGCGCAATGATGTGCCTCTAGGACTGAGTTGTAATCTGATGGAATGAATGACTTTCTACCCATACGCCCTTTTCCATTTAGCCTACCCTCGTGCCGGGATGGAGGCAAACCAATTGCAATTTGGCCTTCCAAGCAATTATTGCAGAATGGACCTCCGAGACTCAATTGCCTCTTCGGTGGTGTAGGCCTCTATCATGGACCCCTCAGGTGAGCACGATTTGTCATGTAGCCATTCGAAATTGACATGAAACGCTCATAAGTCCACATCTCATGCGTATACATAGGACCTAATGCCTCTACTTGTTCAACCAAGTGGACAATGAGGTGTACCATCGAATCAAAGAACGATGGAGGGAAACACATCTCCAACTCGACAATGCACTTGCGGCAAAATCTTGTAGAGA
>JAENPR010002685.1:0-46529 GCA_018135685.1 Themeda triandra | reverse complement strand
GATGCAAATGATGACATGCTTAGAGATAATTAATTAGTGCTTAACACTAGAGGTGTTACAATGGAACCCATGAACTAGAACTTGCCAACATTGTGAAGGCTATGGACAATGGCAACATGTGAAATTCCTATGTTCGAGCCTCTTAGGATCAAAGGAACTTTGAAGGAATTTTGGAGTCCATAGTTCCTTTGAAAACGAAATGAGTGGGCGCACTTGGAACAAGGAAAAGCAAAAAAAAAAAAAAAATCCCTTTTTAAGGAAAGGGTGTTGAGCTTTGTGAATTTTGTGGGGAAAAACATTCACTTGGAATCAACTAAAATTCATTGTCCTCTTGTTGGTAAGAAAGATTATAAACATGGGAACTGGAGGACAATGAATTTACTACTAGAGATTTCACCTTCCATGACAATTTGTTTTCATCATGAAAAGTACAAAATTTGTCACTATTTCACTTCTATGATGAATCTATGACAAAAAAAAAACCACCATCATGGATGTGGCGTCCCATATGAAACTCTATGGTGAATTTTAAAAAGGCGTCATAGAAGCGATCATTTCTATGACTAAAAGTTGGCCGTCATATAAGTGTTTTCGTCTACGTACATGACAGCAGTAGACGACCGTTATGCTTTGACATGGCTATGGTCACCGACATGGATATAGTCAGGTGACATGGCTAGAGTGACGTGGCACCCTTCGGTTCCACCATGTGTCTTTTTCCTATTGGGCCCTGTATCGGGGTTTTAGTGGACCTCAGGTCGGGTTCTCACAGGACCAAGTGTCATGTTATTATTAGTGGACAACGCGTTCACGTGTCAAGTACTAGCAAAATTTCACGTGTCATGAAATGGTTCGTCAATGTGTTGCACTTTTATTTTTCTCGCCCTATCCAGATTCGTCCACGTGCTCAAGTATCATTTCATCATGAAAAATAATTCAAGATCGTCATAGCTACAGATTCACTAAATTTATCAACGGATGACACAATTATCTAATATGGCAATCAGATTATAATAATTTAGTATGCTCTAAAAAATCCGGACAGTATAATTCAAAGTATACCAAGCAAAAGGGAGAAAAAGAGGAAGAAATGGGGCTACCCCGTGTTTGAGCCAGCTTGGCCGGTTTCACTAGGATAAGACTACACGGTTGATTAAGCATCCCAACTTTCAATCATCAGAATATATACTCCTTTTGCCTTTAACTTCTTTATACCTTGTTGTCCGTCACGTCTTCCAACGAGATTTGGTAGCATCCAAGATTCATCACTTCGGGCCTATTAGCTTCTCATGGGTGTTTAACCCTATTGGCGTCAATAACTCTCTTATCACATGGTTGCTCACGCTTGTCAGCTCCTCTTCCCTCGCCTTGTTCCTCGTCGGGCATCTCACGTGGTTGCTCACGCTTGTACGTTCCTCTTCCATCGCCTTGTTCCTTGTCACACAGCTAGAGACGTTACAACACTGTACAGGTAGTAAAAAGAGGTATCATTTGATCTACCAACACCTATCAACCAACGATTCAGCAGTATTTTTTTCACAATAAATCAGCAACATCGAGAATCAGCCAGCCAAGCAACGTGCAAACTACTAAATCAATTTCCAAGTATTACAATTTACGAACAGGTTAATATATAGCACGACCGGACAAAATCTTCTTTTGATAAGCTCTGTCCAAATTGCTTTCCACCCCCACACGATTATAAGCAAAACCTTGCAGTGTTGCAGAAGGAGGTCTGCTAGCTTTTGTCAAGGAGAGCAGAGACGACGCCTACCATGGATGCCATTATTATTAACAGATGAGTAGAAATGTGTAATAAACTAATAAAACAATACACTCATTGGTGGAAGGAATTCTCAAACAAATGCACATTGTTAACAGATTTAGCAACACAATGAGTAAAATGTCTAATCTAAAGAGAAGAACATGTTTACAATAGTAGGAAACAATGGGAGAGATGACCATCGCTCCTACAATGGATGCCATTATAGCAGGAAAAACACACTTTATGCGTGCTAAAGTTTTACAAACAACATGCCAAGGAGAATGCGTAGCAGATGTTTTATTAAACAAATGGAAGGAGCAACTTCATATGATTTCTAATTCAATTCACTACACCACCACGGGAGGCAGAGAAACGTCAATGGTTCATGGCGTCAACGTAACCTTCAGTCATGAAACATGTACATGAATGCTGTACAGACTAGATATCCGTGGTGGTCAGCAAATTAATCGGCATATATTTTGGACAACCAAAGCCTACAGGAGCTAATTTATGCTGTGTGTGCAAGTAGAATGGTAACAGCTGCAAGCAAAGCATTTTGGAATTCACCAAAAATGTGAAAATGGTAATAACCTGCAAAGTTTCCAAAGTCACTTTTTTTTTTTTTTGAGAAACCGGCTCCAAAAGTTTAAAGTCACAAGTGGGAAGCTCGTTCATGGACCGGGCCTTAACTAGTACAGTAGAATCATACCAGTTGGGCCACTGATCGGGCCCCGGCCCAGCAGTGCCTTTGAGACCCGGTGCTGTAGTACCTTTCAGCGCATCTTCATCTTCTGTGCTCCCCTCTGTTTCGTGCGTTTCTATCGAGCTCCGGCGGCCAGGATAGCAGCACGATGCAGCGTGCAGGGCAACGGTTGTTACTACTGTAGATTGACCACTAGAGACAAAGGGGGGCGAACTGGAAGACTGACCGGCGACGACGACGCTATGCAGCTCGCTCTCTTGGATCCTGCATTCTCACGAACGAGCTTGGGATCAGATGGATATGGATCACTTTAAACACGTACAGTTTTTGATTATTTATAGTAGTAGTACGAGTACGTTGTACAGCACTTAACTGCGCGGCCACACCATCAGTCTATCTGAACTGCACCCACGTACACAGGTACTACAGTAACCACGTACGTACGTACGCGACGCTGACTTCACGATGCAGAGTACGTAGGCGTCGGTACGGTGCAGCCGTGCAGGGAGTGAGCCAAATGTACAATGCAGGCTGACTGGCTGAGGCTCTTGACCGAGCGAGGAATCCGGCTCGGCGGGATGCGCACAAACAGATGCGGCTGACTGGCTGAGGCCTGAGGCTAGCTGCTGCTTCTCGATGGGGCGTCGTCATCGGCTTGCGTGCTCTGCTCATAACTTGCTTGGACGCGCACGGGAGAGCAGGGCGGTGCCGCCGGAGCAGGAGCAGGAGGCACAGCCACGCGCGCGTACGTACTCTACTTGCGTGTCACAGGATCGATCGATCGATGCGGCCGGCCGGCCGGCGGATTTTGCTAATAATAATTGTGATCAAGGAGAATTAGCTACGTGTACGTTTACAGCGTCCGTTATTAATTACTAGTTTCTCTCCGGGACTGCTGACGTAGGGGGTACGGCTGCGGGTTCAGTGGTTATCTGTGGTTTAGATCCCAAAATTAGTAGTCCAAATTCAGACGTTCACACACTGTAAGCCTTGTTTAGCGATTTCATTTGTATTTGTGAAATATTGTTCAAATATTGATAAATTATCTTCAGATTTGTCCATGGACAATCAAATCCCGATTAGTTTTTTATTTTATCTATATTTAATTCTACGTATCTTGACATTTTAATGTGATGAGAATCTTCTTTTTGCATAGTAGAATTTAGGACCAAATTTGGTGATCTAAACAAGGCCTGTGTTCCACTCTGTTTTGGTTGGCGATCGATCAGTCAGCGATCGGCGTATGAATGAATGAGTTGGCATGCATTTCAAATTGCAGGCTAGGTATGGGCTAACTAGCTGCTACAAGCAATTGTTAGCCCAAGTCAATTGTGAGCACTTGGTTGTGATCTGAACACAATTTTCGAATGCTTTCTATAATGATGTAGTGGTGTTCTGGTTGGCTAATGATAATTAGTCTACTTCTTTAAATTGTTATGGTTAAATTTTTTAGCCGAAGTTAATTGTGAGCGAGGCCCTTCTTACCTATGCATTATTTAGTCCACTCGACGCGGCTGCCCTGCCTGGCCGGCCGGAAAAGATGGACAAGTTCAAT
The DNA here is from genome assembly GCA_018135685.1 of Themeda triandra. Lineage (NCBI taxonomy): Eukaryota > Viridiplantae > Streptophyta > Magnoliopsida > Poales > Poaceae > Themeda > Themeda triandra. The sequence continues at coordinate 42,506 of JAENPR010002685.1, read as the reverse complement.
TTGCAGAGACCTTCGTCTCTTTTTTATTTTTTCTGCCTTAAGTTAGCGTAGCGTGCATATGCTGAGGTATCTTCATTCGATCTAGACATCCAGTGACGTCTACGCCACCCACCGTCCTCGTTTAATACCTTATCTCGCTCGCTGGCTTCCAATTACTTCTCGTATAGTTTGTCGACGCTCATTACGACTACAAGTAGTACGCTTTTGCATTTTGAATTCCCTTCCTTAGCTCTTTTTTCAACTCCCTTTCGATTGCAGTCACATACATAACGTATTAACGTAAGAAAATGGTGCAATAATCACATGGTCAGCCAAAGCGAGCAGAGGAGAACGAACCAGCTGAGACGGAATTAACAAGCTTGTGCAGGAAAAACGTATTAATTACATTTAGACCCAGACATTTCTCACATAAGTCCTCAACTTTAGCCAACCCTCTCACCCACAGCAAAGCACAGAACTACACTCCAGTACAGCTACCAAGTCGACGTCTTATTAACGTCATACGGCCATTTCGCTCCGACCCCCCTCGACTTCTCCTAAATTACGTAACGTAACATACCCGTGTATCTACAGAGGACCACCACCAGCAGCAGCAGGTGACGACGACGGACGCGCACGCCCGCGCGCGCGCTCCGGGCTCCGGCAACGCTCCGGCGACGCTGCCTAGCCGCAGAGCGCGCCGACCTCACGGAGCCGCGGGACGAGGAGGCCGCTGAGGTGGAGACCCATAAGGCCGTCGAGCCCGCCGACGGGCGCGCCGCCCACGAAGAGCGCGGGCACGGCGGCGGCGGCGGCGGCCGACGCCGCGGCCTCCTCGGCGGCCTCCTCCAGCTCGATCACCGTGGCGTGCGCGCCCACGGCCGCCAGCAGCTGCCGCATCACGTGGCACATGCAGCACCCGCGCCGGGCGAAGATCACCACGGGGCTCTCGCGGACCAGCCGCCCGATGCGCTCCGCGGGGGCCTCCCCGTCGTCGCCGCCCGCCGGGTCGATGGTCAGGCCCAGCCGCCCGCCGGCGCCCACGCGGCGGCGGTGGTGGTGCGGGTGCGGCTCGCGGGGCGGCGCCGGCGCGTCGCCGGCCACCGCGCAGCTCACGCCGCCGCCTCCCTGCATGCTGTCGTCGTGGAGATCGATGATGGATGCGCTGGGATTGCAGGGTATCGGAGCGGGCGTGTGCCGGTGCGTGTGCGTGTGTGGTTGGCGCGCTGCGGCCTGCGGCTACGGCGGCCGACGACTAGTTCACGGCGTGAGCGCTTGATTAGTGGCTGGTAGGGTGGTCGCCGTCAAGATCCGGGCCGGAGGACGTGGGGGACGACCGTATATATAGGACGTCGCGCACATGGGGGAGTGACGTCGGGCGGAAGGTGACGGGCAACGGTGGGGCCCAGATGGCGTCACGTGGTAGTGGTAGGAGTAGCACTTGCTTGCTTGGCCGAGTCGAAGCAGCAAAGTGGAAGCGAGCTGAGGTGAGCAATCTCCAAAGGGACAAATCACAATTCCCAAAGATCGTTGAAAGGCACTCAACTATCTAGAGCAAAATTAGTTGAGGGGTTAATAATTTTGATTATCCTATCCTATTTTCTCGAAAATATAAATGTCTCTCATAGAGACATTGGTAAACCATTGCGTCAATTTGTGCTATGCTCTAATATGTAGACATAGCGGCGGTAAGAGAATTTACTAGATGCTTGTCTGGTGGTACATGCCTTAAGGACACCCATGTAAACAAAGTTCTAGTATGAAGTGTGTTCGAAGAAAAAAAAAAGTAGTTAACATTTTGGGTCCAAAACCTTTTACAAACAATGGAAAGTAGTATTCAATTTAACCCCAATTTCTCATGAAAGAGAATCATATCAACATATTTCGGCTCAAGATGTCTCGGTAAATAAAGCTTTAACTCTAGACCCAATTCTAAAACAACGTAGTCCATCCATAAGACATCAAGAGTTTCATTGTCGCGGTCTGTAAGGTTTGACAAGCGCCCACTATAAGCACTTGTTGGTCCTCACGCCATTGAAATTGGACCTAGAATTAAAGCCAATGGTCCCTTTGAATAGAACTTGCTCTGGTTAACATCATTTTAAACCTAAAAGTTCATTTGGGACCAACATCTAAATGCGCTTGGACATAGTTGAGATAATGCCATAATTTTGGCCACACAACCTTCACCATTTCACACTAAAATCACTTTTTGTTTAGCCAATTCCTATCTTTTGAAGATAGGGCTATCTTTATGTGCACTAAGACGTGTCTATATCGCTAACTTTATATGCATATTTTTGTTCTTATTAAATGAGTAGGATTCCACACTAGTTCTCAAAACTTTCTCCATCCTCTATCATTCCTCTATAGCAAAAATGCATGACACGCTGGTGTGCCATTTAGGCAAGGTAGCACTGGCGAAGTGTTGTGGATATATAACTGAAAGTCAGTAGAAGGCCAGGTCTCAAAATTGCAATGTTACGAGTTCATGGACTAAACACCAACACACCATACATTACAAGTACCAAATATGCGTGGGAGTTGAAATGAAATTAGACTTTGACATAGAACTTGGTGACAATGAACTTAACGAATACTATAAGGGGTTGGTTATGCATAATTACTTTTGGGGGTGCCTCTCCCTCTTGTACACTTTGTTTGGTACACATTCATGTCCGCTTCCATCCTTATGATCTGGAACCCTAAGGTTGTCTTCCAAGTTAATGAAATATCATAGGTCTTATCTTCATCTTTTGTACCAACATAAGACCTACATGCAAATGATCAATACCTACATTTTTGTATCTATAGCACTCGTTTCAAATTATAAAACATTTTAACATTTTAAAATGTATTATTTTTTATATATATTTAGACATTGTATATATCTAAATGCATAACAAAAATCATATATCTAGAGAAGTTAAAACATCAATAGTACTTAAAATGAAGGAAATAGTAATTAATCAATTTTAGTCGTTATTACCTCACATTAAATGGTTCTTCAATAAAGATAGCAAAAAAATCCTTCGCCAAACAGAATGGCAAGATTGTAACTCAACTATCGCTGAATGATGAAATCACACATGCCATTATGAATTCTGATCATCTCCTGTATCGAGCTACACTGGGTCTTCCGAAGGCAAGCTGCCAATAAGAAATGAAGGGCTACGTACATATATGACCATATAGATACATCAAGTGTTTTGTTTATGCATCTCCTATCAAGTGTTTTGCTACGCTGGTTCCAGCACCAAGCAATCCTGAGGTTTGACGAGACAATGCCGACGGAAAGGAACAATGATGTCACGAAGAGAGTGGGCAAGCAACGCTCCCCGACCCAATACCAGACGCCCGTTCCAGTGGGCAACATGCCAGCATGTAGCCGGTGGGAGCGGCGGGCGACGTCACTGCTGCCTCGCGGCTCGACGGGCCCTCCCCAACGTGGCGAGCGCCCAGCTCAGCATGCCAAGGACCCGGCTGCTCGTGGGCGGGCCCCGCGCGGCAAGCAACGTGGCGCGGCAAGCGTCCGTTGACGTCGCTGTTCGGGCGGGCACGTCACGGGCCCATCACCGGAGCTCCCTACGGTGTGGATGCGCCCCGCTGCGAAGCCAGCGTCACCGAGGTTCTACTTTGTCGTGTCTCACAGTCAACTGCCATAGTACTCGTACATGCGAGGCTTTTCCAGTCAAGTTTAACTCGAGATTCATCTGATTTAAAGCATACACACGTCGAAACTAAGAAGAATCTCTGAGACGGAACAAATGATAGTCCATGAGGAAAAAAGAAATGAGACGAAAGAAGTACTCCCTGCATCCTAAAAAAGTTGTAATTCGTGTCATGTTTTATTGTTGAACAATTATAAATAAAAATATATAAATATTTATGATATATCAAAACCATTGGATTTTTTTGTGAAATATATTCTTATAATAAATTGATTTGGAGCCATAAATTTGAATATTACTAATCAGAAATTTGGTCAAATAAACCACTTTAATTGACATGCAAACCATAATTGCATTCTTTTTTTGATATAGGGACTATAAATTTGAACTAGGGATGAGAATAGTGCTCCAACGGCCTCCACCATCTCTAGCAAGGTTCGGTTAGAGAAGGAATATTCGAATCCTACTATAGGTATGCCCAAAAGAGAATCGGCAGTGATGAAGAGATAATGGGTAGCGGTGGTGCTACCCACCGAGGTGATAGGAGACCACTATGCGTTGGAAGCGACGAGAGCGGTGGTGGAAGTCGCCTTAACTATTGCTCCGCTTCACATAGTTGGCGATAGGGGTGTCGTTGGTTGGCTTCATCGATGCCATTGAGAGATTAGGGTCAGCCTCGGTGGTTTGCCCAATTTTCTATAATGAAATATATGTTTTACCTATTTGGCACATTTTTAGCTTGGCAGATGCTTTTAAATTGTACTTGTAGCTTCATGTCCAAGATTTCTTTGAGCTATATAAATATGGATTTCTTGGAGCTAAATCTCTGTCAAACAAGGTCGCCTTGTTATCATAACTCAAATTGTTCAAAAATTTTCATGAAACAACAAATCGAAGCAAACATTTAGATTTACTAATCCCAACAACTTGTGCTTCTACATGGACTAGTAAGTTTACTTACATGGCTAACCAACGTGTTAGAAGTGCTTTCTACTTAATGACAAATGAAGTTAATTTAGTGTACAATTATTTATTGATTTTGATTATTTTTAACGATCATATATAGATAATTTAGACATAAATATATTTCAAAAAATAATTTAGTCATAAATTAACTACAAATTATTTCTCATAATGGATTGGGTAATTTTAAGTAAATATCCTAGAGTTATTATTATTAGGCTATTGTTATACAATGGTATAATAAGTGTGTAATCTAGCTACAAATTTAGAGTTACATTAGATCTTTTTCATGGTGATAAAGAGGGATACGTTTTACAAAATAGAGTGAACCCCATGGCTTGTTGTCAGTAATTACTAAGCTACCGAATTGATGATAGGATGTTTATTTTTTTTTTACAAAAATCTAGAATTTATCTTTTCTTTAATTCATCTCATGAGAATTAATATGGTGCTTCCTCTAGTTAGTAATAGTAAAGTTCTGTCTTGTAAAAATTCATGTCACTAATAATAAAAACTTTCTATATGCTCCAAATTACTGTTGTTGATATTGATAAACGTCTTTTAAAAAACAATAAGGTATTGAACTTATTTGATTTGGAATAAATTGCTGCATACTTTGGTCGTAAAAAAACTTACACTATTATAGATCTCAAGAGAAACTAAACCTATAAATGTAGGCGCATGACATGTCATAAAAAGTAAACATATATATTTAAATGAACAATTAATTAATCAAGACAAGCTAGCAAACTATATGGCCTCCTAAAATCTATTAACAGAGACAAATATCAAAAAGGGCATGCCTACGAAAATAAAGCCTATTTTTAGAGAAAAACCTCTTAAGAGGGCCGCCTCCATTAATAGAGCCGACGATATAGATGACTTAGGGTTTTCCTCTAACTCTTTTCCAACCACTCCACTCCCTTAGAAGCATGGCCCCCCTGAGGTGAAGGCGGATCCTGGTGGCGGCGATATCCACTCTTAGATGCAGCAGCAATCTCTTCGGTGGATCCATGGCAAGTTCATTGCAGATGCAGTGTTGGGCTCCTCAATGGCTAACTTCACCAAGGGTGGCATGCATCCAAGTTGGTCGTGGATGCACCGACGGGCTCGGTGACCCCTTCTTGTTTTTTTACTCCCTCCAATATGTCGTTCCAAATTATAAGGCACTTTCATTTTTTGGTACATCTATTTTTGCTATACATGTAAGTATAATAATATGTCTAGATATATAACAAAAGGAATAAACCAAAAAAAATCAAAGCGACTTTATAGTTTGAAGCGGATGGAGTATATTTGATTTTTGAAGGCTGTTGTTTGCGCAACAATAACAATTAAACGGAGGCGGTTAGGGTGCCCGGCTGGTAGTGACTTTTGGCCAACTCCAAAAATTTTACCACCTAATATATCCATAAATATAGCCTCTCAAGATAAATCTCCTTGCACCATTGCTTCGATACCATTGAAACTTACACATGTAAATGTATTCTGTGTCTAACCTTGAAACTGCTGACTTGAAACAATTCTAAAATGTCACCCTAATGGCTAATGGGATTCTTTTTAATAAACATGCAGTCGAGCCTAGCTAAATATGCTCGGATGCAGGTCCTTGTCGCCACGTCTGCCATGCATATGGCCTACACGACATGAGCGATCGCTTTATTCCATCAGGAAAAAGGCATTTGACATGGCGTGACACCTCAGCAATAGTACTTCACAGCTCATTCAACTTAGACGTAGCCCTGTTGCTTACCTTAACAACGCAACCAAGGTGCATAAAAAGGCAGAAAAGATCAGGAGATCGAAAGCAATACGCTTTGGGACGTTGGAGATGACGCAAGTGCCCACTACTCTCTCCACCTCCTCTCCATATATATTAGAAAACCATAACAATCGAGCCTACCAATCGGAAGCAAAGCAACTTGCCACGTTTTGATTAGTCTGTTAAGCATGATTTGACGTCAAAGTGGCACACAGTATACGGTCTGTATTAGTCCAACTTTCTCTTTCTCTTCCCCGCACGATCTTGTACCTTTTACTAAACATAGACCACCAAATCACAGGCTAACTAGTGTTTAGTGCATGATGCAGTTAGCAAAAGATCTTTTGGTGAGCCTCACAAGGGATTTTTCATGTTTTTGCATGGTGAACATTAGCAACATATTCAAGCAAATATAGATTCCATTTCTTTGTGAAAATCGTTAATATTGGCGCAACCCAATTTGGCAAGATTGTTCAGATTCAGTACAGGTTTGTTTTTCTTTTCTAAAATTTGTTAACTTCCATGCAGATGGCTAGTTTCTTAAGGTGGCAGCCAGAAACGTGTCTTGCTTCCACGTCAATAATCACTGGAATCTCTGCCTAATGAATATTTTGGCGAAACATTTCTATGAGGAACGGTGAGAATATATGGTTTCTTGGGTTTCACCCATGAGCAAGAATTGAGACACGTACTGTATACATCATAGTCTTGTACCTCAACTATCTCAGGATCTCTTTTATGCTTTCGGTTCCAGCTGGTAGCATAATTGATCTCTTGTTCGTCCAGCATCTTTAATGGCTTTATTTTAAGTATTATGGTAGTAATGAGCAGGTTTCCTTTCCTTTGATGGCCATAAGGTAGTTACTAAAGTCGGGATGTCTTTTCGAGAAATTGCAAAGGAAAGCTTTGAGTGAGTGTGGCTACTACCTCCAACCATAGTGGGAGGGAGAGGGACCAAAACACAAACTGGTTGGAACCTTTTGTGACATCCAATGGATGGTTTGGTTGGCCTCCCAAACTAATGGCCGTAGTTTTCTTATCCGGGGGCGACGCCGGGTGGAAAGGAGCGACTTTTGCACTGCCCCCACGGTGCCATGCTTTTGTTTCGCATATACGGCCGGCTCCTGTTGTTTGATCACCTTCACCCCATCTGGTGCTTTTTGTTGCTGTCGTTGATGACAAGATGTGTGACATGTATATGCACATAGAGTGATTCCTCCTTGTTTCTTTTATTTGTGCATATATACACCGGTGTTAACGCATATATACTACATATACTTCTCAAGATCGACATGCTCTCTATGACAGGGTTCTTGTGTTGTCGTGTTGAACGTAGATCACTCAAATTCTAACTGTGTGGCCCAGTCTAGGCCAACGGATCATTCTGATCCTTGTCCAACGTTAGAGAAATTGAGGCTAGTGGGTGTGGATTCTTCTTGGCCTGTTTGTTTCTGTGGAACTGAATCTTGTTTTAAGAATTAAGAATCACATACCATCGGCAGAAGCTTGATGGCAGCCCTTTTTTCTGTGGTGGGGGTGGGGGGGGGGGGGGGGGGAGTCTACACTTGCAAGAGACAAGTGGAGATCGGGGCATCGGGCCGCGGGGTGGTAATGAATCTTACCCTCTGAATTTGACACAGGTTGTACTTAAGATTTGGAACAAGTAGTGGAATATCAATTCTAATCCAAATAGTCTTGTTCGTGAAGCCTATATTCCGATTCAGCCCAAATGAAAGGATCCTAAGAGGCCAGGTTGTCCCTTCAAAGATATATGATGAATTTTACGGTGCTTTGACCGAGGGTCAGTTTGATCGAGTAATTTCTCAATATATTCCGCAAACCCTAAACATTGACACACACATACACATCTCAAAGCTACACTAGGACCCAGGGGTTAAGAATATGATGTAGTACTAAAAGTCAACCATGAAAACTTATGGGATTGTTTGGAAAAACTCTCAACACCTCATGAGTTTTTTCGTGCCAAACACCCATTTTCAAAACAACTTTATAGGTTGAGCTGTTATTTTTTCTCTCACAAAAGGATGACTTGAGATGAAGTTGGAAAAGTAGCTCATCGTAACTTCATCTCCCACATGTGAGGCCGAGTGTACCCTAAAGATCGACTAAAGATCGACCGCATGTGCCCTGCTAACTACATGTGCCTCTACTCTTGGGTAGGCGCATGCGCCGGTGGGTGTCACCGCTGAGGCTCTCCGTGTTGAGGCCACTGGGACTAGGCGTTGGAGGCCACTACGCAAGAGGGTCGCGGTATCTAGGGCATGAGCAGGCACCGCCGACGGGCCACACGTGGCTGCCAAGACACGAGCAGAAAGGAGAAGGTAGACATCGAGGAGAGCTCATACCGCCGGGAGAGCTGATGCCACCATCGCGAGGAGGATGAGTGTCGGGCCAGACGTTCAAGGCCATAGGCATTGGCACATAGACTCCGAAGCATGGGCGCTGGTTCGATTGCTTGCCGCTTCCATGGACGCAAATCGACCAGGGAACCTACAACCGTCGCCATTGTCGGGAAGCTGCAGATATTGGGGAACGAGATGCAGCCGCCGAACTTAGGCAGAGCTAATGTGGTGCACGGCCTCTGGAGCGTGGCTGCCGGGGCACGCAGTGTCTGAGGCTCACAGCTAGTGGGGCTCGCGGCCTCCGTGGCTGGGTGCTACATGAGGGCGAGCACCGAGTGGGCACTAGCATCAACATCGGCATCGGGATGATTCGACGAGGAGGAAGAAAGAGAAAGTCATCTGAGAAGATTGAGAAAAAGGGAGAAAAGAAAAAAAAAGAAAGGCTTGTCTAATAATTTTATTGTTTTATCTACCTTGTGAAGCTGTTTTCCAAATAGGGTTAACCAAAACTGGTCGACTCCACCTAAAAAAGCTGCTTGTAAAAGCTAAAATCCTAAAAATATGGCTTCACTATGCCAAAGGGGGCGGGGCCTTTGTAGTAAATATAGTTTTACCTAAGTGTATATAACTAGGTAAATTCCCCGCGTTCGCGGAATTTGTTGAAATGGTCTCTTATGAATCTTTAAATTATATTATAAAAGATGTGAAAATGCATAGCTATTGTGAAAAATAGTTTCATCGCTTTTATACACACGCACATGTTGCTAGCACATTAATGCAACGTCGTTATATATCTTGAGTGGCTCGTCCACATGAATAGAATTGCATGTTGTCGATGTTGGCAGTCTCTAGACTTTCAGAAATTTCAAAAATCCTAAAATGATTTTTGAGAATGTCACCAAAAAACTGTCTATGACGAAAGTGATCGTCATGTAAAGCACCAAAAAACCGATCAGCACTAAAAATAGGAGATGGATAGCTTCGGCAACATGCACTAATGACTTAATATATGGCTTTGCTAATGGGGTATTACTGGATGACATAAGCGGATGATGTGGGGGAAGGAGGAGCTAGAGAAATAGGCTAATGAGTATTAGCTTTATAGGAGTTTAAGATAAACATGATTTTGTTGGCTCTTACGTACTGGACCAATTCTCTTCAAACGGACATGCATATAGCATGAAATCAACAGTATATATAGCCAAAATCAGGAAATAATAATAAGCCGGCCACTTGCTTGCAGTGAGTTAGAAGTAGCAAAACATAGCTCTTGCTCACCAATACTTTGGTAAGAAAGCTCAGTTGCTGCATGTATACATCAACGTTTGTTCTTTGTGAGTTGAATATGGAGTACCTTGACCTGCCGTGACGAATTACTATTATCTGCGCATATTCGAACCTTGCCCTCGAAGCATGGCGCGTGCTCCTCTAACTGATAAATGGTCTCCTTGTGTGTGATGATGTGTGGATGCACATGCATAGTTGTCATCTCCAATTCTTTGGTCCATACATGTCAAAAGCACATCACGGTCGGCCGGTAATCGAGTGTTACGGCCGGTAATCGAGTGTTATTGGATAACACGATATCTGACGACTAGTTAACCCGATCTTATTTCAGAATAAACTAGTAGCTCTCTCTCTCTCTCTCTCGGTACAACTTGCGATGAGCACATAAAGTACAGGAAAATAACATTTTACACGAACTAAGTGAGACGATGGGATCATTTGTTTAAATAAAAGCAAAAAAAAAAAAAAAGAAGAAGAAGAAGAAGAAGAAGAAGAAGAAGAAGAGGCGACCAAAACACTTCTACCAGTGTCTACTAGTATTACACACGTAACTGTTGCACACCGTACGTGCCATGCGTACGTATCTCTCTTAGTTAGTGCCTGTCATCAGCAAACTCATGGTAACCACCACTGATCCATGTATTATCTCTCTATCCATCAATCATGCATATATATGTATGTCGTCATATTCCAAAGCCATGTTATCTTGCGACTTAGTTTCTCGATGGGTTGGGTCAGGAAGCACCATGCATGCTCCACCACCACCATCGCCGTCACGCTATCACGCCACCATTCGTCATCGATCCTCTCTTTTCCATCTTTTTTTGCTTTCTTTTCCATCTCTCTCTTCTTTATGTGATGGGTACGAAATGCCGGACCTACTTGCGGCCTGTTGACGTAAGGATGATTAATAGGCCACTAACAAGAACTAGAAATTACATATATAAAATGGCACCGGCAACAATTGGGGCACATATATACGCGGTACTAGACAAACGTACAGGATCTAGGAATAAAGTGACAATAATGGAACTAGGAAGCGTGAATTTAAGCAAAGCGTTTTATGAAGGATGGACGACCGGCCAGCCTGGTCCGCCAAATTGGGGTAAACGATCCTACTAGGATCAGAATCAGAATATATAAAAGGTCCCGGACTAGCGAAGACAGCGCAAGCGTCATAGAATTTAGAGTAAAGTGCACACCCGGTCTTTGTACTTGTGAGGGTATTATCCCATCCATAAACTCTCAAAACGACCAATTAGGTCTCTAATCATAGTTTCTGTGTTGTTTAAGTCCAAAAACACTGGTGACGTGGCTTCTTATTGCAATTAGGCCCTTCAGGTTACTATAATCGGCACTTATACTCTTTTTTCCGACTGGCTCGTACCCATTCGCTTCGCGTTTCGTCGTCGCGGGCCGCGTCGAGGGCGTCGAGGTGGGCAACCGAAGGCACGGCGGCGAGGGTGCGCGAGGTTGGTGAGGACCTCCACGCCAGGGAGCAAGAGAGACCGGCGACTGAGCACTGGAGCGTTGCATCTTTCAGTCAAAACAATTGCTGAATTGTGAACTCAATTTTTTGCACAGGCAATTGGCAATCAGGTTTCAAAGCTGTGATATTTTTTTGCACAGGCAATTGGCACTCACATTTCAACCAAATTTTATTCATCGGAACTGTACATGATCTCTGAACCAATTCATAAGAAACGTAGCAGGCCCCTAGCATGCATCTGCTCTGCTCCAGCGACAGCACCTTCACGAGCCGCTGCACGCCTCAACCTTGAAGCACTCCTCGAGCGGCAGCAACTTCAACAGCACGTACACGAAGCCGCTCGCAAACAGGTCGCCGGCCAACGCGTGACAGTGATGGACCTGGCCGCGGGTACGCCCAGCCGGCACGCCTCCTGGACGTGGCCCCTGACGGCGACAGGCTGCTGCTCGTCCGCGCTCGCTACGGTGGCCTCAGCCTCGCGCTCGCCAAGATGCGACGGCGGCCGGTGGCGGCGGTGACCAAGATGTGGCGTCGGTGCCCAAGAACAAGAGCCATACTGGTAATCTGAGGGGTGATCTGCAAATATAACCACGGACTAAAATTCAGTTAGCTGGACTTAAATGGCACAGAAACTAAGATTACGGACTCAATTAGTCGCTTTAAGAGTTTATGGGACGGATGACACACACCCTCACAAGTACAAGATAGGACCGGGTGTGCACTTTGCTCTAGAATTTATACCACACAAGTGCATCTAACATGTACTTCCTTAGTTGGCCGGCAACGGCACTCTGAACAAACTTTTTGATATTTTATTCTCCTTCTAATACAAAGATACGCACCCCATCGTGCGTATTCAAGAAAAAAATAGTTCCTTGATTCCATTGTGTCGAGTTGTTCTATCTCTTGTAAATACATGGTTTTTACTTTTAGATACTAGGAGACGCCCCGCGTGTTGCTAAGGGAATAGATGATGAAATTATACTACTTGTATTTACTAATATGATTGAATAAATATCATAATATAATTTAGTGGAAATTTTTTAACATTTTGATGTGAACAACTAAATATATATCAATAAATGATGTAGTTTGCTATTGTGAATAGTTTGAATGAAACTTAATGACATGTGTCGTGGATAAAGTGATGCGACACTTTATAATCAATGCTCTAGTGGGATGGTTTAATGGATGTTGATGTGACACTTTGCATAACAAAGAAAAAAATAGCTAATGGGGTTTATCTTTATAAGAGATATAGATATCTAGCTAGGCATATTGTATATCTTACTACATAACTGTTGACAACCAAAAATGGCAATGAAGTCAAAGAAGATCAATGCATCGACGCACGACGAGAACGGGCGGTTTTCGGCGTTCAACTGAGCGCCGAACGCGGCTCTGGGCGGCGTCGGACGCGTCTCGGCACGCGCCGGACGCGGTCCAGAGACCCCCGTGCAGTCACCGAGCGCCGGACGCGCAGCCTAGGGAGCGCCGGACGCGTCCGTCGAGCGCCGGACGCTCCCCAGAGAGGTCCGCGTGGGCTCGGGGCGTAGGGTCGAGATGGACTAGAGGGGGTGAATAGTCCTTCCTAAAAACTTAGGCACCGGCTAACCGAAACAAATGCGGAATTAACACTATCGGTCTAGCCAAGACTAACCCCCACTAACTACAACTCTAGTAGCACCTTGTAAAAGATTCTAAACAAGAAGCAAGGTGCTAAACTAGCTAGTGCTCACCTAAACAATTCTAGCTTGCAAGGTCACATAAACCTAAGCAACTAGTACTTTAGCGAACCGGGGAGCACCTACACAATTCTAATGAGCAAAAGCACTAAGCCAAACCTAAGCTCACTAGATGCTCAAGGACAAGGCTACACAAGCCGAACCCAAGAGCGCAATTCACTTAACTACACAAGCTAAGCAAGACACTAAAACTACTTCTAGCTACACAAGCAAGAAGGTGCTCAACTAGCTACACAAGCAAACGAGCACAAGAGCCACTACTCAAGCTAAGCAAGAATGTAACAAATGTAAATGCAAGCTTGAGCTAGAGGGGATGCAAACCACCGCAAAGAGTGGACACACGAAGTCGCGGCGGTACCGAATCACCGGCGTAGAGACCAACCACCTCGCACACAATCACAAGGGAGGTCGAAGCCTCACACACAAGCACAAGGAGGTCGAAGCCTCGGCAATCACAAATCGACACACGATTTTTCCCCGGTTCACTTGGTCGCCACCAAGCTACGTCCGCTTGTGGCGATACACCGACTTGGTGATGAGATGGCCGCTCAAGTTGGCTCACTGCCAACAACCCCTCTAGGGAGCCCCAACTCCAATCAACACAAGAACGGGATCCTCCAAGCCACGCTCAACTAGAGTAGCCAATTCGCGCTCCGCGGGGAAGGCTCAAGAACCCTCAAATCCTCCTTCGAGCACCACACAATCTCCACGCGGTGCTTCAACGAAGTCTCTTGCCACCAAGCCGTCTAGGAGGTGGCGACCTCCAAGAGTAACAAGCACACCGGCTTGCAACACGATCACCTAGTGCCACACGATGCAATCTCAAAGCAACGCACTAGAATCGCTTACTCACTCGATCGGATGATCACTCTCAAGCACAAGTGAGTAAAGGGCTCTCCAAGCACTCTCCAAGGTGGACACCAAGTCCCCAAGGTGCTAAGCAACCGGCCAAGGCCGGCCAAGGTCTCTATTTATAGCCCCCATGGGCTAACTAGCCGTGCCCCCACGGCAGCTCCACGCACGCGCCGGACGCGTCGGAGCAAGCCGCGGACGCGTCCCGACGCTCCTCCGCGCTCCACGTGTCCGCACCGTTCAAAGCCGACCGCAAAGCCCCAACGGCTAGCACCGATCGCGCGAAGAAATCTGCGCAACACGCGCCGGACGCTCAACACACCGCCCGGAGTCCGGCGCCCGCGTCCGGCGTGGCGTCCGGCCGAGCGACCGCTAGCGCGCTCCGGCTCTGGGAAGTTTGTCGGCGTCCGGCCACCGCCGGACGCGCCACCTTCGAGTCCGGCGCTCGCAGCCGCCCGACCGCCCGCCCATGCCAGCCACCATGCGCGGACGCGTCCGGCCCCCCCGGGCCGCGTCCGACGGCCGCGTCCGCGCCCGCGCCTTAAAACAACGTTTTCCGGCCCGCCGCGAACGCCAACTTCTCCAACAATTTGCATCCGGCGCAATAGAAAATAGGCCTCCAATTTTCCAGAAAATGCCGAATCCCGCCTCGCAAGCTCGGCGGGAGGGAGAGAGGGACCCAAACCCAACTCAACCCTGCAAACCAACGCGCGATCAACACCACCTTTGTAAATGTGCCAACACCACCAAGTGTACATCACCATGTGCATGTGTGTTAGCATTTTCACAATCATTTTTCAAAGGATTTTCTCTTGTTCTCACGAACGCCACTCGATCCTAGCATGTCACAATGTTAGATCGCTCAAGTGGCACTAGATGACCGAGATGCAAACAAGTTTGCCCTCTTGATAGTACGGCTATCAAACCTAAATCCGGTCATCAACTTCTCTACACTCCTCATGACCGGTGAAATGAAATGCCCTATAGCATACCTTTGCCTTGCGCATTTCCACTCTCACCGTCTTCCACCGAAGTGCCAATGCAACACATGCACCGACACGATCTCAAGTTGATATGATCCACTTCATATCATCATGCAACCTTCACGGTCCATCGATCTTGATCTCACTTGCTCTTCACCGCCTCATGGTCCATCGGAACCAAGTCTTGCCCGAGCTTCACCATCTCATGGTCCATCGCTCCACTGCCTCGACTTGTCCTTCACACACCCTCCGGTCTCGAGCCAAGCCTCATCTCGATCTTCACCATTGGTCACATGACTCCATGTCATGTCACATATGCAATGAAGCTCCTTCATCTCACATTCACCTCGTGGACTAAATCCCCTGTATTCTCATGATCACACAATTAGTCCACCTAAGTTGTCACTCAATTATCAAAACCAAACAAGGGACCTTTCAATCTCCCCCTTTTTGGTAATTGATGACAACTCTACAAAGATATGGAAATAAAGTTCATAGAGGACTCTATGTCACTTATCCAACAGCTTAAGCTCAATGTTGTGATTTGGATAAGTGTCACAAAGTCAACTTGGTAGTGATAGCTCCCCCTACATGTGTGCTCAAATGGTTTGGTTTCAAGCTTGCACACATGCATAGATATGGAAATTCTTGGGAGGGTTAGCACTACTAAGTGATGCTAAGGTATATAGGATAAACCTTTGAAGCGTGATACCAATCGGAGTTGCACAATGAAGTTCATCCTTAGCATCATCATGGTTAGCTAGAAATCACTTGAAACAACACTAGAAACCCCGTGAGATCAACATTAGAAGCAAGGTTCTAGTACCAAGTGGAAGGAGCACAAGTGTCTAGCTAAACCATCCTATGCATGCTAGTTATCAAATCATCAATCAAAACTATGACTAGCATACACCACACAAGCATTGCATATTGAATTTAAAAACAAAGCAAATGCAAGCAAGCACATGAATATGCACATATCAAATGCAATCAATAAAGTTCATGAGCTTGCTCCCCCTACTTGTGTGCTTCTCTTGTCCAAGAACTTTGATCCTCTTCAATGTTGCTCTTCTTGGTCTATGTCCATCTTCTTCGCCCCTTTGTATGCAACTTGCATATCTTTGTACCATTCTCTCCCCTTTGTCATCAAAGACCATAAAAGGGTCCAAGACCGCTTGTATGATACTTCATGTAAGACAAACTTCTTGATGCAAAGGATTGGAGCTCGGGGTTGATGGTTGATTCTTGAATCTTCCTTTTGATGGACACACCATATGTTGGAATGACACCACTTGTAATCTTCACATGTAGTTGCATGAACCCACTTGTCACTATGCATTGGGCACTCCCCTTTGTCATAGCACTAAAGATACCACATGTGTAGGTCACTTTCAAGATCTTTGCCTCTAATACCAATGAAGTGGGGCTCCTCCCCCTATGACAAAGCATGGATCACACCAAATGACAATCTTGAGCAAATCTTCATTTGATCACTTAAAGTTGAGGATCCCTTGTGGAACCACCTTGTTGAAATATGCATGAATACCACATTCTTGAACTAGATTGTTTTCATGAGCTTCTTTCTCTTGAACTTGAGCTAACTTGATTTGCACATGAGCTTCCAAGTCCGGTTTGAACCAATGACAAGCTTCTTCACACCTCTCTAGAAGGGTTATCTTGCCAATGTTGTACTTGTAGCTAATGTGCAATCCAAAGTAGATCAAGTACATGGGTTCACTAGCTCATGAACATGTTATATGTTGCCACTAGAACAAGTAAGGCATAGAAACAATAGTGGCACCATATAAACATCAAAACCTTTTGATTTTTCATGAATGCTCCTAGATATCATGACTATATGCACTAAACAAGTCCTTAGCAAAATATGTATGCATATGTCAATCAATGTCACCTTTGCTATCTTGAAGTAGAGGATAGTCATGAGATTCCAATTTCATTACTCTAATAGCAATGTGAAGTCCATTCAATAGCTTGGTGAAGCCAATAGATATCCATGAAGAATTGCATGCTTCACCCATATGAAATGAGAACCACTTATGATCAAGTGCATCTCTTGTTGTGGTTGGCTTGCATCTTCTCTTGATCTTTGCTTGCATGAGAGAACACCACAAGTAATATCACTTGATTTGTCATGTATTGCTCTCTATTTGGATGTTGCTTGCTTTCTTGATCAATCTTCTTGATATCTTCAACTAAGCATCTTGAATCCCCTTAGATCATCACCTCCATGTCGGCCTTCCAAGCTCACTTGTCAATCCCGTCTCTCATGGGCGGCACACCTCCTCGATGGAGAGAAGCGATCTCACTAAGAACAATCCTAGGCACTCAATTGAATTGTCATTCATTTGATTGATCCTTTGACTTGATAAGATGAAGTATCTTGAGTTCTTCTTTAAGTCCTTTTCTTTCTTGCTCTTGAGCTTGATCTTGATCTTCAATAAACCAAACATAGGTTCCTCAATCACTTGTAATCATGATTCCAACTTGAGGACCTTTCAATGTGAGTGACACTTGATATATCCAATATTTGTCACTTTTCTGGCAGATTCTGCAACCTTCAAAGATTGACTCATATCTCCCAATGTATAGCTCCAAATGACATGAAATTTGGTCGACATGAGCATCACTAAGTCTTCATTCAGCTGTAAAAATTTGAGCTTCATTGGCCTTCTAGATTGCTGCCAGATATCACATCTTCCCACACTGCTACATGCTGAAAACTGCTGCACTATAGCTGGTAAAGACTACTCCAAAACTGTAGCAATCCTTATCCAAATTACTTGAAATTTGCACAGCATATTTACTTATAAGCATAAAGCATGCATACCAAATTTCAAGCCATTTTAATAATATTTGATCCAACAAACTCAGACTTGATCACAGCTAGCTCAGATTTCAGAATTTGAACTGATTTAAGCAATTGAGCTATGCTTCTTCAAAAGTGACTCAAACTTGATGTCAACTTGTTTGAACATCATCACAAGACATATATGCAGCCACTTGGTAGCACATGATCATTCAATAGCAAGCTTCTACTCAAGACAATTGCAAGCCATCACATATGACAATTGATCACCACAACTTGAATTTGCACTTGTATGTTATAGTACATTGGACTCCTCTTGTCATGACTTGGCATTGGGATGAGAATAGCAATAAGCTTCAATACTTGATTCAATCACATGATGAAGGAAATGGACTCAATTGAATCAAGTCTCCAATGCCATGGTACCTACAAACAATCATCCACTTTTTGATGGTACCCAAACTTGTTTGGGTCCTCTCAAGTTAGGAGCAACATACTTAGGCAAAGTCTTAGTATGAGTAGCGGGATGTTTTGCAATAGAAACCGATGAGGTACCATTACCATCCTTTCTAAGCACATCATTATCATTAATTGAAATGGGCTTAGAAGTTTTACCTAGGGGGCATGAATGAGCCATGTGTCCCCTTCCCCGGCATGAATAGCATCTTCTCTTTGGTAGAGCCTTCTCTTCATTGCTCTTGTGATGCTCTTCATGGCCTTGCCTCTCATGAGTTGCTTGAGCCTTCTTCTCAAGCTTGTTGGAACACTTTGAGGCAAAGTGTCCCATGTCACCACACTTGAAGCACTTGATGTGAGCATGAGTGTTCTTCTCTTGAATCTTTCTCATCATCATCTTGGCATCTTGGATATGAGTTGGATGCCTTGCTCTTCCACCCCTTCTTGTCTTCTTCTTCATCATCTTCAAGTCATCAACTTTGGCTTCATGGTTGATCTTGACTTGAGCTTGGGGTGTTGATCTTGGCTCAACTTGAGGCTTCTTGGTAGGGCAATCCTTGGCTAGATGTCCCATTTCATGGCATTGAAAGCACATGAAATGAGATAGCTTCTCTTCTTCTAGCTTCTTCATGCTTCTCTCGAATTTTTCTTGCCCCATCTTTTGCCTTTGATGTTGGTGTTGTTGTAGTTGATGCCATTCAAATTGCCATGCTTCTTATAACTCTCCAAGAGTTGAGAGTGAGAGACTTTTGGCAATCCACCCAACCCAACATTCTTCTTGTTGTAGCCAAGGACACTCATGTCACCGAATCTTCTCTTGTTCTTCAACAAATGATCAAGAGCGACATGAGAGTTGGTCCACCTCTCTAGCTTGTTGCTCAAATTCTTCACTTCATTCTTGAGCTCATTATTCTCCTTCAAAAGGTTAGTCTCACAAGACATAGAAGTAGAACAAGCATCTATATGTGAAGAACATGGCATAGCAAGTAAATCATCACAAGAGATGGATACATGCTTCTTGCCTACATCACAAGGGTTAGTAACATGTGATTGATCATTTGACCCAAGTGATGAGCTCTCACTAGTTTTAGCTTCTTCATTGCAAAACTTCTTAGTGAGAAAAGCATGTTCTTGCACCAAGTTATCATGAGCAACACTAAGTTCCTCATGAGCCAATTTTAGCACATCATGTGAACAAGTAGTAACATAAAGTAGATGCTCTTGTTGTTCACATGTGTTCTTTAGAAAAGAGTTTTCTTTTTCCAATTTGCTTGTTTTAGCAAACTCCTTTTCTAAAGCTCTTGACAACTTAAACACAAGCTCAAGACTTGGATCATCACAATCAAAGATCACATTGCCAATCTTTACCTTGCGGTCACCATGTGACATGTAGCAATGTGATGAAGTAGGAGAGCTTGTGGTAGTGTCATCACTCTCATCGCCATCGTCAAGTGAGCTTGAGGTAGAATCTTCACTTGCTTCACTTGCGGCATCATCATCATCATTGTAAAGTGAACTTGTGGTAGGATGATCATCATCTTCACTTGAACTTGAGGAGGAGCAATCCTCCACAACAACCTTGTTGTGGTCATGCTCAACATCCTCAAGTAGCACCACCTCGGACTCCTCCACCTTGTCCTTTCCATCATCCCATGTGGAGGCATCACCATAGGTGTGCTTGATGGATTCCCACAACATGCGGGCGGTTCCCTCATGGTTCACCTTCATAAGCACATCACAACTCAAAGCATCTATTAGATAACCAAGTGCATTAACATCAAGATAGTAGATTGCTTCTTGAGCCTTGGTGATATTTTCCTCATCCAATGGTTGGGTGAGACCATTGGTGACAACCCACCACACCTTAGCTCCCGAGGCACGAAAGTGATCAAGCATATGGTGTTTCCACCGAGCAAAGTTCGTGCCATCAAAAGTGTGCGTGTCACAAGAGCACTCAACATCTATCCCTCTAGTTGCCATCCTCTCGGGTCGGTGAAGACCACTAAACAGAGAGACCCGGCTCTGATACCACGTGTAGGGTCGAGATGGACTAGAGGGGGGGTGAATAGTCCTTCCTAAAAACTTAGGCACCGGCTAACCGAAACAAATGCGGAATTAACACTATCGGTCTAGTCAAGACTAACCCCCACTAACTACAACTCTAGTAGCACCTTGTAAAAGATTCTAAACAAGAAGCAAGGTGCTAAACTAGCTAGTGCTCACCTAAACAATTCTAGCTTGCAAGGTCACACAAACCTAAGCAACTAGTACTTTAGCGAACCGGGGAGCACCTACACAATTCTAATGAGCAAAAGCACTAAGCCAAACCTAAGCTCACTAGATGCTCAAGGACAAGGCTACACAAGCCGAACCCAAGAGCGCAATTCACTTAACTACACAAGCTAAGCAAGACACTAAAACTACTTCTAGCTACACAAGCAAGAAGGTGCTCAACTAGCTACACAAGCAAACGAGCACAAGAGCCACTACTCAAGCTAAGCAAGAATGTAACAAATGTAAATGCAAGCTTGAGCTAGAGGGGATGCAAACCACCGCAAAGAGTGGACACACGAAGTCGCGGCGGTACCGAATCACCGGGCGTAGAGACCAACCACCTGCACACAATCACAAGGGAGGTCGAAGCCTCACACACAAGCACAAGGAGGTCGAAGCCTCGGCAATCACAAATCGACACACGATTTTTCCCCCGGTTCACTTGGTCGCCACCAAGCTACGTCCCGATGTGGCGATACACCGACTTGGTGATGAGATGGCCGCTCAAGTTGGCTCACTGCCAACAACCCCTCTAGGGAGCCCCAACTCCAATCAACACAAGAACGGGATCCTCCAAGCCACGCTCAACTAGAGTAGCCAATTCGCGCTCCGCGGGGAAGGCTCAAGAACCCTCACAAATCCTCCTTCGGAGCACCACACAATCTCCACGCGGTGCTTCAACGAAGTCTCTTGCCACCAAGCCGTCTAGGAGGTGGCGACCTCCAAGAGTAACAAGCACACCGGCTTGCAACACGATCACCTAGTGCCACACGATGCAATCTCTCAAAGCAACGCACTAGAATCGCTTACTCACTCGATCGGATGATCACTCTCAAGCACAAGTGAGTAAAGGGCTCTCCAAGCACTCTCCAAGGTGGACACCAAGTCCCCAAGGTGCTAAGCAACCGGCCAAGGCCGGCCAAGGTCTCTATTTATAGCCCCCATGGGCTAACTAGCCGTTGCCCCCACGGCAGCTCCACGACGCGCCGGACGCGCGGGAGCAAGCCGCCGGACGCGTCCGACGCTCCTCCGCGCCGCTCCACGTGTCCGACCGTTCAAAGCCGACCGTTAAAGCCCCAACGGCTAGCAAACCCGATCGCGCGAAGAAATCTGCGCAACACGCGCCGGACGCTCAACGCACCGTCCGGAGTCCGGCGCCCGCGTCCGGCGTGCGTCCCGCCGAGCGATCAAGCTAGCGCGCTCCGGCTCTGGAAGTTTCTGGTCGGCGTCCGGCCACCGCCGGACGCGCCACCTCCGAGTCCGGCGCTCGCAGGCCCGACCCGCCCGCCCATGCCCCGAGCCACCATGCGCCGGACGCGTCCCGCCCGCTCGGGCGCGCGCGTCCGACGGCCGCGTCCGGCGCCTTAAAACAACGTTTTCCAGCCCGCCGCGAACGCCAACTTCTCCAACAATTTGCATCCGGCGCAATAGAAAATAGGCCTCCAATTTTCCGGAAAATGCCGAATCCCGCCTCGCAAGCTCGGCGGGAGGGAGAGAGGGACCCAAACCCAACTCAACCCCGCAAACCAACGCGCGATCAACACCACCTTTGTAAATGTGCCAACACCACCAAGTGTACATCACCATGTGCATGTGTGTTAGCATTTTCACAATCATTTTTCAAAGGATTTTCTCTTGTTCTCACAAAAGCACTCGATCCTAGCATGTCACAATGTTAGATCGCTCAAGTGGCACTAGATGACCGAGATGCAAACAAGTTTGCCCCTCTTGATAGTACGGCTATCAAACCTAAATCCGGTCATCAACTTCTCTACACTCCTCATGACCGGTGAAATGAAATGCCCTATAGCATACCTTTGCCTTGCGCATTTCCACTCTCACCGTCTTCCACCGAAGTGCCAATGCAACACATGCACCGACACGATCTCAAGTTGATATGATCCACTTCATATCATCATGCAACCTTCACGGTCCATCGATCTTGATCTCACTTGCTCTTCACCGCCTCTAGTTCCATCGGATGTTCGGTGCTTCGGTGCCCTAAACCTTGTTCGGTGCTTCTCTCCGCGAGTTCATCGGCGATCCTAGGCGCCATCTGCTGGTTCCTCAGAGATCCCCTACGTGCATCCTCCCGACGGGTCTTCGCGGAGCTTGTTCTAGAGTTTACCCTTCCGTCGGCAAGCTCTATATCGGCTCATTGATCTCTAGATCGGTTTGCCGGTCACGCTACGTCGTCGCTACGTTGCAGGTCGCTTCAAGGCACCTCTAGGGCGTCCAAGGCCCACTACCGGGGCGTTGGCGGATTTCTTCGTCAACACACTTTTTGGCGACTCCGTTGGGCAGCGCAAGGCGCCGTCTCCAGTTTCCATCTATCAACATGGGGAGCAGCCACGATGGTGATTCAAGTGGAGATGATCGCACCAACGTCAACTCCAAGAACATCATCTGTCCACAGAACATGGACGAGCTTCCCGACGAACTCCGTAGCAAGCTCCAAGGACAACTTGACGCCATGTGCAAGGCCTTCTTCGAAAGTTGCAGCAAGGGGCGCAAGGACAAGGTCAAGCAAGATAAGGAGCCGGACTACGCCGGGCTGCTAGCGTCTACTTCATCATCGAGCTAAGGTAAACACAGATAGACCCAAGCTTGATGATGATTACCCTACGCATGGTGATTTTGCCGCTATGCTAGATAATCAGAAAAAGGTTGTAGATAGCAATTTAGCTACCGCGGTAAATATGATCATGGCTAGATTCGATAAGTTAGAAGGTAAGCAATCCGATTCGGACGAATCGGATGTTGAGGAAGTAGAGTATGAATATGGTATGCCTCCTAACTATTATGAGAATCTAGCCCTTTATGCAAAGGCAAATAGAAGCAAATCAGGCTTCAAAGCACATAAAACAAGCAAGACCGATTCTCGCTAAATCCAAGGCTATGGTTACTTTTGCCGATGATTTGGATCGTTCCCAACGAACCGAACGTCAACAAAAGAGTAAGTCTTCGGCGGGAGAATCAATCCTCCCAAACCCGCCGAAGTCACCTAGTGCGATCCCTCAACAAAGTAGCTCTAAAACTACTCCTTCTACCAATTATACCGACACATTTAATCGGTTTAAGGAAGATTTGTCTAAGTCTCTTGAGGAAACTCTAGGTGTACCCCTTAGGCCTAGCAAAACTACCTACCACAAACCATATCCGGTGCACTTTGATTTCATGAAAACCCCTATAGGATGGAAAGTGCCGGATTTTCAGAAATTTAGTGGTAGTGATGATAAAACATCTATGGAGCATGTTAGCATGTATTTAGCTCAACTAGGTGAAGCATGTGCCTTTGATTACATGAAAGTACGCTGTTTTCCTTTATCTCTTACTAGCACTGCTTTTGCTTGGTTTACTTCTTTACCTGCATGCACCATTGGTTCTTGGACTCAACTAGAAGAGAAATTTCATAGCCACTTTTATACCGGGTCCAAGAAACTAGATTGTCACATCTCACATCGGTTCGTCAAGGGCGAGATGAACTTGCACTTGATTTCTTTAGAAGGGCTAGAGATATTAAGAACCAATGCTTTCAATTGATGATCTCTGAGAGAGATTTGGTTGATATATGGTTTAATGGGTTGCATTCTAGGATTCGTGAGAACTTGAGAATGTACAATTTAATAATTTCAACCACCTCGTCGAGAAGGCCGTTTATTGGGAATCGCGCCTTAAAGAATCTCGCGAGGCATATAAGTCTTATCGTTCGAACACACATACTTTTGATGTTGTTTCAGATAGTTCGGAGGGTGAAAACGGTGAATGCAATGCTGCTGAAATTAGGTGGCCAGCAGAGAATAAACTTTTGACTTGCCCTTCTCTCAAACCGATTCAAAAGAATCGGGGTGAGGAATTGAAGTTTACTTTTGATGTTTCTAAATGTGACCGCATTTTCGATGAGTTGCTGAAAATCGGACACATTAGAATTAATTATACCATGCCATCTCCGATGAGATTAAGAAGAGAGCTTATTGTAAATATCATAACTCTTATTCTCATGCCACTAATGATTGCAATTCTTTCCATCGACAGATACAATCGACCCTTAATGAGGGACGATTAAGTCTTGCGAGATGGACATCAAGTGGAATCCCTTCCCAAACAACAACACTAATACTATTGAGGCGGGACTCCAAATTATTTTGATTCGTCCCGAACAAGCCGATGGAGCAAAAGGCAAGAATGTCATCATCGGCGAACCACGTCGTGCACCGAATGTCCAAAAGAATTCGGGCGGCAAGTGGTGATGGAGAAGAGTCAAGATGGCAAGAACAAGCTCACCATCACCGTCGGATCAGCGGAGGCATTGAGAAGGAAAAGATGGTATGAAACTCAAGCGCGCGAAAAATGGCCGGCTCGGTCGACCTTTACGATCGGCCAAGCCGACCCAACTAGCAAGGAGGAGGCGCCCAAGGCTACCCCGCCGATGGTGCTCCGGGTACTTCCAAATCGGCCAAACCGATTGATACAATCGGTCAAACTTGTAAAGGAACCGACC
Source organism: Themeda triandra (assembly GCA_018135685.1). NCBI lineage: Eukaryota > Viridiplantae > Streptophyta > Magnoliopsida > Poales > Poaceae > Themeda > Themeda triandra. Next base: position 17,354 of record JAENPR010002685.1, on the reverse strand, counting down.
AACTAATATAATTACTGTTCACTAATCAAGCCACCGTGGCAACTTAAGTAGTAAATCGCAATTAAACCAGCCCGGTAGTCCGCGAAATCCCGAAAGATCTCGAACTTTCTCAGAGTCACACCCGGATCACAAAGTTCAGCGCTCCCATTCACTTAAAGTTACTTTTACAAACTTTATAAATACACCGATGGTTACAAATATAATATTTTATAACTTAGGGTTTTCAAATAAACAATGGAAGAGAATAATCTTTGCAAATACACTCACACCTAAATATTTAAATATAGTGCCAAAATGGGTCGACTCCTTTAAAAGTATGAGGATAAGATATATGAGTTGACTTGCCCGAAGTCTATTCCTCCCGTAGTGGGATATAAGTCCACCGTGTCACCACCGTGGTAGTTCTTCAGCCTACAACAAACAACATTGGGAATTGCACCCTGAGTACTTTGTACTCAGCAAGACTTACCCGACTAAAAGAAAATAAAGACTCTTTGGTGGATGCCAGGCTTTATAGTGAGGTAGCTGACTCCTTATTTGCCAAAAGGATGAGCTTATTAAGTAATCATTTAGTGATAAAAGGACTCTCTAGCTTATCCAATTAAGTTGAACCTGCCATTACTACATTAGCACCAGCAGCTACTCACATTTTTATGTAGAAACAATCAACATTAAGTAACCGCATTGATTGAGTAATCATTAAACCAACATGAGTGAACATAACCAACTCGCACAAGAGATATTATTGGCGACCATGCCGTGTCTCGATCAAGTATTCACATCAAGGAATGATGGCGATTATAATCGATTGCAAACCAAACCGGGGTGGGGTATTCCTCACACAAACCAGGCATGCTTTGCAAGAGCAAGTCTTAGTCACCATGATCTACTCGGAAAAGATGTGGGATTAACAACTCACCACCATGACCAAGGAAACTCCGTGACCAACGGAAGTAAGCGTGCCCATCAAATGACAACGCCCCATCTTAAGGACTCACTCTCCGGCACCTTGTTTTCCCCTCCCCCATCGCCGGCATGGATACATGGAAGTTGAAACCTGGCCCAAGTAGATTCTTGGCTTCGCGGTCGGGCGCTTCGGCCCTTCTAGCTATCTGTGAGGCGGCATTCAACATGATCGAGGACATACAAAGCCATATTTCTTTAGAGGTAATTTAGAAGGCCACATGGTTATGTTCAAATCCAACATCTCACTGCTCTCAATCCATAAGGGGTAGTAACCACCTATTCTCGGCGGACGATGGTCGATCATCCGGCTTCTACCGATTAAGAGAGCAGGCCTAAGCATGTAGTCGATCCTGTACTTAAAGTAGGGTATTTCTGGTGGCAAGGTAGTCCTGATGCAACTACGGTTCCAATCAACGCCTATAACTTAATGCATCATAAAGAATAAATGGACGCAAGGTAAAACATTTGCAAACCATAGGAGGGATGCTCCGGGGCTTGCCCTAGTTAGAAGATCAGATTGAAGCTCCAGGTACACGACTACTCCATGTCGGGTTCCTGGTTCTTGATCACTTCGCGTGCGGATCTCCGTTCGCGACTTGTCCTTCTGGATCCTTGACTTCACGACGAATGTTCTACATGCAACACTAGAATGATGCGTATGCATATGTATGAGTGCATGTTCATCGGTCTATGCATGATCATGAATGATCAAGGATGATAGATGTTCATGGGCGAATAACCCATTAATCACACTTATCACTAGCAAACAAGCCAAGAAGGCCAAAGACTTAAACCTAGGCATAACATCCTAACTCAATCATCAAGACACACTCAATAACAATCAATCGTACAATCCTAATCACTATGAGTCATCATCATCAAGTCCTATACACAACCTCACACAATCGAGCTTCACTTCCAATTATAGGTATATAATTGGCAGTTCAGTAATAAAATCATAACTGGAGTTCTATACATCCTGTGAACATGAATGAGGACAATCTGGAAAGCTCATCAAATTTCCCATCAATCATCTCAAGACACCAAGATATGATTGCTAAATTAACTGGTCCTAAAACTGATAACATCAGGACTGGTTCTGACCAATCAGCAACTAAACAGCCTTTCTAACCAAGTTGCAAGAGCCATAGCTCCTAAACTAATCATCTAATGACCACCAAATTTCAACAGTAGACTCATATACTAATTAAAAACCAATCATATAAAGACAAGTTTCCCAGATTACCAACCTATCATTAGGTTAGGCATGACATCTTGGAATCAACTCCTAAATTAACCACCTATGGGTTGAACAGCAACCCATAGCTAGACACATCATAAAATCCTATAAAAATTAAAGTAGATAACACATGGCAATGCAAGTGTATCATCCAAGTTTCACCCCAATTGGATGACCCTACTGGCCTATACAAAAATAACTTGGCATCACCAAACCGAGGACCTATAAATATTTTGTACTACCATATTGCTCCTACCATGAATCTAACCATGCACAGAGCTACATTATGACATAGAATAAGCCAACAAAAAGTATCAATCCCAAACTCAGCTTCTATAACTGATTTATGAATTATTCTATGAAACTAACCATGCATGCATTTGAACTACGACTCTAACTTTTTCCACAAAAGCATGCATGATATATTTATCATAGGTAGGGCATGGCAATCCAAGGCTAACAAAACAAGAACCACATTTTTTAGACCAACCTATGATTTAATATGCATTTCTAAAGATTAATAGCATTTCACCAATTAAATCTAAACTCAATATAAAAGCACAGCAAACATGGCCTGTCATATTTTTCCTAGATAGTTCACATCACAAGAAAAATAATGCAACTTGAATCACTGGGATTGGACCATCCTAGCTCCCCGCACAATTTTTACAAGAGTTAAACCTAATTCTGAATTTCTTTTCTAGAACCGAATAGGACAAACGATTTACGATTAGGCCCCGACTTAATTCGGAATTGCACAGGGGCGATCCGAGGTTCCCTGTCTCTGGCGCTTTTGCAGGGTGAACCTCTACCTTCTTCTAATTTCAGATCGAGGTCCTTTTCCCGGGGTGGAACAGGGGCGACGGGGAAAGCGGCGGCGCCGGCCGTTGAGGGCTCCCTGGCATCGGCGGAGTGGTGGAGAAGCACCTCTGGGGTACCCCGCGCCCAGCGGTGGCCTTGGCTCGGCGCGAGGCGGCCCGTGGCGGCACCGTCACACGAGCCGAGGGGCGGCAGCGCAGGCGCTCCGGCGAGCTTGCCCCTACTGGCGAGGGCGAGCCTGCCGAAGGACTCCCTGGCTTCGTGAGGTGGAGGCACACGCGCTGCGCACTGGTTCAGGGCGAGTCGTCGAGGCGAGGAGCGGCAGCACGGTGACGAACCGCGGCGGCGGCCATGGTCTCCCGCAGCAGCACTGGCGACGCTGCACCCCAGCGACGGCGGCAAGTCGCGCTGCGCTGCGGCGTTACGCGGGAAGAAGGCGAGGCAGGCGGAGCGGGAGGTGGCTGCGGTGCTGGCTCGGCGAGCTCTACCGCTCGGCAATGGCGGCGGCGCGTGGCTGCGGCGCGCGGGAGCAGAGGGAGAGGAGAACAGAGAGAGTAGAGGGTGAGCGAGTGGAATGGGGGAGAGAGTGAGGACCGGGGCGGCGTCCCCCTTCGGTGAGGTGGTCGAGCGGCGCGGCGCGTGGCGACGGCGCTGGCACGCATGCACACTGTCCACGTCGACATTAGGTCGAGCAGGTGGCGTGCAGCAAAGTGGGTTCGGTGGGAGGTCGATTTGGGCTCCTTCCAGGCTAAATTTTGACATGGGCCCAAAAGGAAGTTTACAGCCCACATGTCACTTTATCTTTTCTATTTAGGCACCCTGGTTATTTGAGCTATAGTTTAGGAGATATTTAGTTGCCAACATGACAATGTCGACACGCTAAATATGGTTGACCTAGGGCTCGGTTTTCTTGAAACGGATGGCCAAACTTGATCGAATCGATCCCAACTTTTGGCATGTTTGTGCCCCAATGGGTTAACTATGTTTTTCCTATTTGGGCCAACTCAAGTTGTTTCACGGAAATCGAAGAACGCGGCATGCCAATCTGCCGACGTCATTAATCGTAACAACTTCGTCACTCGATTTGAGCACCTTCTAGGCATTTTCATGAAAAAGTCAAAACATAAAGTTTTCTCAAAATGCTCTCCTCTTCGATCTTTATTAAAGGTCCGACTCGAGATAAGCAACGTAACTACTACTTCTATTTCAAGCCAACAATCACACTTAGACAATAAGTCAAGCGAGTGCAAACGCACCTCAAGCAATCATGTCAAAATGATGATTAGATGCTAATGATATGATTATGCTCATGATTTGCGAGTTAATGAATGATTAACATCCAGATGTTACAGCTCTAACCCCTTAAAAAGAAATCTCGTCCCGAGATTTGGTGGAAGTAGATTAGTTTTTGAAAACCGATAACTCTCATAGCGATAGCTCATGCTTTACCACTGCCGTCATGTTTATCCAGAAACGTCTCATTACTTGTCACAGCCAAGTGACTCCATTCCAGGTTACATAATCTCAATACCTAAGATCCAATTCATCTCCGAGCATAACCTCGCCGGCTCCGAGGTCATGTTCCTCAAACATGTTACCGTTTCATCCAAGACACTCTTGTTTTGCTCGAGTTATGGCGTTGGAGACTTGACAAGGTCACAATCTACTCAAGAGGCATATCATATACCGATAACCTCGAGAAAATGCGATTTACCACACCAACTGTTCCTCTCCTTGCACTTCCAAAACATATGGTCCGGGTGGTGGTGTCGAAGCTTCATGGTAGGCGATGTCGAATAAATGAGACAATTTTGGTTCAGCTCTATTGTCACACCCCAAAATTTCTTATTTTGGGTTGCTCATGTTCCATAATGTCTCTTGAGAATTTTCTCCGAATTTTTGGAGTTTTGGGATATTTTTCACTGCTTAAAATCAATTCTAGACTTCTCTAGAATTATTTTAACCACGAAATTAATTAATTCCGAAAATAATAAAATCTCTTATTTTTTTCTTCAATGCTTAAAGGCCTATGTCTTTATTTGCTAATGGGCTTTAATATTTAATTAGGCCTATTAGTAAAGATGGATGGTGTAATATCAATTAGCACCATATCGCTAATTGATGCACAGGTGCGAAGTTCTCCTCCCTATTTATTTTTACCGACCCTATCAATTTTCCGTTCCTTTTTCTTCTGCCTCGTTGTCGTCATGGCCACCGAGGAAGCCACATCTCGATTTCCACTAATACCATGGCGCCTCCATCTTTGGAAGAAAGCTGCCGCCTTGGATAGTCTGAAAGTCGTGCACGGCAAGGATTTTATACAATCCACATCCATACTCTAAATACCAACAAGGCTGTTCCATCGCATGTCTCCTTGCCATATATAGCTAGCTCGGCATCAACCGCCACCCATGACAGATCAATCTCCATTGCCATCAACTTTGGTACGTTACTGTGCCGAGCCCTGCAGATTCACGTCGGACACATGCAGGCCAAGGCCACTGATCGACGCCCGGCTGTTTAGATGATGGAGAACTCGTGGACATGCATGCATGATAGTTTCATTCAGACGAACCCTGAATTCCCGATGGGCCATGCAAGCTGACGTCTGCCATGGCTGTCATCCGTTTTCTGTTGATGGTGAGCACGTCTACTGAAAACTCCATCATGGTCTCTCTACCAACTTCATATCATAGCTCTTCATGTTTGCTCCCCAGGCCGCCATCGAGCCATTGATCGTTGGTTTTCTTGCCGGCTCGATCGAACATTCTGTGCAGTGTTGCAAGCGTGTTGCTCTGGCCTTGACCGAAGGTCTACTCATCTCCAATAAACCGAGCATGCAAACGTGATCGAGTTCAGGATCTGCTTCCTTCAACTCGAGCTGCATGCACTGCAATCCTAAAAAACTCTGACGTCTACTACATGTGGCTTCGATCTACTTCAAGATAGCAAGCTAACATGGTTAGTACGTGTCTCTCTATATCCGTAGTTTCTTTTTACGTTAGCTTGTACTTAGCAAACTAAAAACGAGCTTTCTCTCTTAACATATTTCAAAGCTCTTGTGTCGTTCTTAGTAGCTTTTATTTATTTGCTTGTATGTTTGCCTATGCGTGGTGCTTGCTATGAGTAGAAGAGAACTGTACGTGTGCACCGGAGGCCGAAAGCTATAGAAGAGGAGATTGAAGAATTTCTACTAGCAGTTGCTTTGGGTGTAAAGCAAGTCTTAAGGCAAGTATAGCTTGGATTTTCTTTCTATGGCCATGATCTAGTAAGTTTGAGTAATGAATAAATGATAAACATGAAAGATGAATATTATCCTTGGCAAAAGCTGGGACTTACAAATGCACGGTGGCTGTGAGGGCTATATGGCTCGGCTTTAGCTCGGTATAAGGACCTTTTCTAGCTTGTTAGTGGTTACCAAAGGGCGCAAGATGGGGCTCCAATCGGGTGTAGATCCCTCGGCTCTGCCAAGAGGGTGTTGTTTATCGTTTGTTGTCACCATCTTGGGGGAGGGTTCATGCTTATTGATGAGGAAACTTAGCGGCCCTAACTTGTTAGACAAACCTTTGAAAGGCTTCATAGTGAACCCTCGGCCTTCCTTGGTAGTGGGCTAAGAGGCTATCACCTCGGGTGAAAGGGTAAATCACGACTCACGGGGAAAGTGTACACCTCTGAAGCGAGTTTAATAAACTATCATGATAGCCGTGCTCACGGACACGAGTGGCCTGGAAAACTCAAGGAATTTTATATGTTCATTTAAATTGTTTATTTGCAATTCATCATTCTAGTTTCACTTGATCATGATGGTTATGAGATTATACTTGTTATACTTGTGGAGTTCGACATGGACTCACTCTTGCTATTCTCCCCACACTCGGGAGAAGTTTTAGGCTTGTGATCAACCAATCGGTTTGGATCCGGTGGAGTGGAGTCCTTACCTAAAGATCGGAGTTGTCTTTCCGCCGATTGCTACCTAAGGGTATATCTCTTTAGTATTTTGTACGTTTTATTAAGCATTGTTTACTTGATACTACCCTTTACTTGTAGCTATATGTGGGAATTGACTCCTAGGACTCACATATGGTGTATATCTGGTTTGTTCTTAAAACCGGGTATTACAAGTAGTATCGGCTCAATGCTTTCAGGACGCAAGCCTAGTTAGAACTGGTCGATTTTCCAACCTTATTTTGCTATGAAACTATTTTTCTAGCTCCTTAGTCATTGATTTTGCTATTTCTCATCCTTGTCTTTTTGTCTCCTCCTTGATAGCTTCCTTTGAGCTAATACTTCTTATCTCCTTAAATTATGGTTCTTGTTGGATTACTAAATTTTTGAATCTCATCTTCTTCAAATTCACGATGGCCTTATATCATCCATAATCCACTCATTAGGATGCCCGCCATTGCTACGAATTCCCGTTAGTGTCGATGGTGTGATGCATACTTGACTTATTTGATGAGTAGTTTGTGAGTCATCTCTATTCATGTGCTCCAAAGAAGGATTGAAGATGAGGATTCAAAGATGAGTAAAACTCTTGTTAAGTGGGGTAGTATCCTCACGAACCCATGTTGATCTTTATCTACCTTGCCATCTGTCAACAATCTCGTATCCAAAATTAGAACCCTTGAAAATTGGATTTATATTTCTTGTTATATTTTACCTATTCTCAATCCGTGTCTTATATCTCATCAATCTAAAATCAAGGGAGCATGAGGATACATAGATTAGTATTATCTGTCTCTAATCTCTCTAATTCTCGTTTCTACCATAATCTGTCTTTTCGAGCAGTCTATCCTTCTTAGTTTATACCCCTATTTTTGTGTGTCCAAAAATTATGGAAAAATTCTGGACAGCACTAGACTTCAATATCTTTCTCTGACCGCAAGAACCATGTCCATATCTCTTTTGGTTTTTGAGTTATGAAAATCACAAAACAGAGTATCTGTGCTGTCGAAATGTGGAGTAGTTTCTGTTGTGGTCTGTTTTGACCAACTGAACTACAAAATCTGGAAAAGTTATCTATACGAAAGTTTTAGTGGGTTTCATAAGCTTTTTAACGGTGTAAAGTATGACTTTATTGGAGCAACAGAACCGGACTTATTTCTGTTTTTGTGCACTGCTGTTTTTCTGCTCACGGGGAATTGCAGATTACAAGTTCCTAGCTATGCACATGAGTTTCTTTGGATCTATAGAAGGACTTGATGATAATCAACTCAATTGGAAGAAGATGCAAGCTACCCACTATTGTCCTCGTAGTTTATATTTTTTTTAAAGGGGTTGCCAAGATTAAAGAAGTTGCAAGCTGAAGATCTCATACAATTCTAGAGTTCCACTTGGAAGTGAGTTTATCGTATCAACAAGTCTTTATCATGTGCCTTTGGTCAACAGCTACCTTGTTGTATCATCTGAAAGGAGCTCAATTAATCATCAGGATTGATGTTCTATTCGAGCTATTCTCAGTTTGAGGAAGTTCTCTTCTTGATTATGATATCTCTAATAAGTGCAATTATAGAGAACTTGAGAAAAAAGTGTTGCATTGAACCCATCGAGAATGCGAGACTCAGTTTCATGAGAATTATAATCCACTACTGGAAGATCTTGTGAGACGTTCTCCTCATGGGAGTAAAAGAGACATCTATCTAGATCATAAGAATTTATAGGACACCTTGACAAAGTTGGTTTTGATCTTGTGGCATCATCATTGGATAAGACCAGATCAGGGAATAGTAAAGATTTGCAGGTTGGTTTCCTCTTTCTTCTAGTCTCTCCGAATCTCGGGACGAGATTCCTGTTAAGTGGGGTAGAATTGTCACACCCCAAAATTTCTTATTTTGGGTTGCTCATGTTCCATAATGTCTCTTGAGAATTTTCTCCGAATTTTTGGAGTTTTGGGATATTTTTCGCTGCTTAAAATCAATTCTAGACTTCTCTAGAATTATTTTAACCACGAAATTAATTAATTCCAAAATAATAAAATCTCTCATTTTTTTCTTCAATGCTTAAAGGCCTATGTCTTTATTTGTTAATGGGCTTTAATATTTAATTAGGTCTATTAGTAAAGATGGATGGTGTAATATCAATTAGCACCATATCGCTAATTGATGCACAGGTGCGAAGTTCTCCTCCCTATTTATTTTTACCGACCTTATCAATTTTCCGTTCCTTTTTCTTCTGCCTCGTTGTCGTCACGGCCACCGAGGAAGCCACATCTCGATTTCCACTAATACCATGGCCCTCCATCTTTGGAAGAAAGCTGCCGCCTTGGATAGTCTGAAAGTCGTGCACGGCAAGGATTTTATACAATCCACATCCATACTCTAAATACCAACAAGGCTGTTCCATCGCATGTCTCCTTGCCATATATAGCTAGCTCAGCATCAACCGCCACCCATGACAGATCAATCTCCATTGCCATCAACTTCGGTACGTTACTGTGCCGAGCCCTGCAGATTCACGTCGGACACATGCAGGCCAAGGCCACCGATCGACGCCCGGCTGTTTAGATGATGGAGAACTCGTGGACATGCATGCATGATAGTTTCATTCAGACGAACCCTGAATTCCCGATGGGCCATGCAAGCTGACGTCTGCCATGGCTGTCATCCGTTTTCTGTTGATGGTGAGCACGTCTACTGAAAACTCCATCATGGTCTCTCTACCAACTTCATATCATAGCTCTTCATGTTTGCTCCCCAGGCCGCCATCGAGCCATTGATCGTTGGTTTTCTTGCCGGCTCGATCGAACATTCTGTGCAGTGTTGCAAGCGTGTTGCTCTGGCCTTGACCGAAGGTCTACTCATCTCTAATAAACCGAGCATGCAAACGTGATCGAGTTCAGGATCTGCTCCCTTCAACTCGAGCGGCATGCACTGCAATCCTTAAAAACTCTGACGTCTACTACATGTGGCTTCGATCTACTTCAAGATAGCAAGCTAACATGGTTAGTACGTGTCTCTCTATATCCATAGTTTCTTTTTTTACGTTAGCTTGTACTTAGCAAACTAAAAATGAGCTTTCTCTCTTAACATATTTCAAAGCTCTTGTGTCGTAGTAGCTTTTATTTATTTGCTTGTATGTTTGCCTATGCGTGGTGCTTGCTATGAGTAGAAGAGAACTGTACGTATGCACCGGAGGCCGAAAGCTATAGAAGAGGAGATTGAAGAATTTCTACTAGCAGTTGCTTTGGGTGTAAAGCAAGTCTTAAGGCAAGTATAGCTTCGGTATTCTTTCTATGACCATGATCTAGTAAGTTTGAGTAATGAATAAATGATAAACATGAAAGATGAATATTATCCTTCGGCAAAAGCTGGGACTTACAAGACGGCCGTGAGGGCTATATGGCTCACGGCTTTAGCTCAAGATAAGGACCTTTTCTAGCTTGTTAGTGGTTACCCGAAAGGGCGCAAATGGGGCTCCAATCTGTATGATCCCACGGCCTCGCCAAGAGGGTGTTGTTTATCGTTTGTTGGTCACCTCTTGGGGGAGGGTTCATGCTTATTGATGAGGAAACTTAGCGGCCCTAACTTGTTAGACGAACCTTTGAAAGGCTTCATAGTGAACCCCGTCGGCCTTCCTTGGTAGTGGGCTAAGAGGCCGATCACCTCGGACGTGAAAGGGTAAATCACGACTCACGGGAAAGTGTACACCTCACAAGCAGAGTTTAATAAACTATCATGATAGCCGTGCTCACGGACACGAGTGGCCCGGAAAACTCAAGGAATTTTATATGTTCATTTAAATTGTTTATTTGTAATTCATCATTCGTTTCACTTGATCACATGGTTATGAGATTATACTTGTTATACTTGTGGAGTTCGACATGGACTCACTCTTGCTATTCTCCCCACACTTCAGAGAAGTTTAGGCTTGTGATCAACCGGTCTTTGGATCCAAAGGAGTGGAGTCCTTACCTAAAGATCGGAGTTGTCTTTCCGCCGATTGCTACCTAAGGGTATATCTCTTTAGTACTTTGTACGCTTTATTAAGCATTGTTTACCGATACTACCCTTTACTTGTAGCTATATGTGGGAATTGACTCCTAGGACTCACATATGGTGTATATCTGGTTTTGTTCTTAAAACCGGGTATTACATCTATCTCGTCGATTAACTTATACTCACTCCCAACCGAGCATCTTCAATCATGGTTTGCAATCGATATCTTCTTTTAAGGTAATGCTACCATTACTATGTCAATCTTAAGTATGAAGATGACAAAGGATAGTATGATAAGCATTCACATAGATCCTGAGACAACATCCCATTAGCGTAGATCATCACGAAGTATGTCCAATCAACTACCCAATAGGAAATTGCCAAGGGGTACTTGAGAGGAAATCTGCTATTCGCATCATCAAATACATCAAAAGGTGCTTCAAAAATCCATTATGTTTACCACTAAGAAGCGGAGCGTAGCTTCCGCAAAACGGAAACCACATGACTCCCTTCCGAGGTGGCAACATAGGACTTTGTCCACACAGGTTCAATATTGGCACAGCCCTTCATAGGAACACTGGCTATTAAGATGTCAATAGGAATCATTTTGATCAAGATTATTCAGCTCTTACATGTAGAAATCAAAATTCCTAGGTCAATGATATCCAAATTTTCTCATGTAGAAGTCAAAGTTCTTAGGTCGAGGACTCCTTGACTCATCAAAACCCACAAATTTCCTCGTTCCATTAAGCGGTTCCGACAAGCTAAGCGAATCATATAGCAAGCATCTTCAGTAGCATCTCGCTTGCATACAATGCATATTCTTGGATTAGGGATCCACCACTGGGTATACCAAAAGTACCTTGCTCCAACCATACACGTGACAAGCCTTATCCAAAAAGGGTTCCCGTATTGAGCCAACATGCATGTCCCAACAATGCTTGAACGACATGCAAGGTCCATAATTTACGAACCCAAGGTCGTATCAAATTACACATGCCATGCATACCCAATGCATGACATTTAAGGCGTCGACTACCGATCCTTGATCGTGTGCAAATCCATTAGTACCACAAGCATCCAATTCTCGTAGAGACTTTGCCTTATTAGTAGGACACATTGACTTCTAGCAGCTGGGCGGTTGATAGTTGAGCACCACAAGATGAATGTCCAAGGGCGGGGGTATTTGTCGGTCTATCTCTCGAGACTACTCAATAAAGGCTTTTGTCCAATGAATCTCCTCTTCGATTCCCATAAGGTAAGAGTACTTTATAGGACATTAGGAGGTCTAACCCCCTTAAAAGAAATCCAACTTCCCGATAAGGGGTAGCATGGGTAGAGATTCATTCCGCGATCGACAAAATCTTATATCCATTTAAATCCACACCGACGGCTCCAACTACTCGACACTCGTGTCGGCTAGAGGGATTCCACTATAAGCAAAGGAACAACCGGACAACTTCAAGAGCTCAACAAATAGTACTCGTATTTCGCTCAAAAGCTCTCGATTGAACACGTGATTGTTCATCCCAAAACACCTCTCAAACACGCATCAAAACACATCGTCTACTCTACACGAACTATAGAGGAGCACACATTCTACAAGAGATAAGGTGACTCTAGGGGAAACACTTGGTAGTCTATTGGCCTACCATCTCTCGTAGTCAAGACAAGGTTAATGTTAGTGACCTATCCTTCACAAATCATCTTATGACACACTTCAGGGAAAGACTTCATAGCTAACGTTATCAGAGAATGATCAATGAATACCAAAGATAATCCAGGTAGGGTCACGCAAAATTACATCGAGGTAATCCGTGTAATAGATCGAGGTTAACAACCATGATCTCTGCACGTACCAAATAGCTCAACCATGTGTGTGCACCCACAGGAGCTTTCGGTTGGTGCGACATCATTGGCTATTCCTCAAGACCCATCACAGATAATACGCATCGAGATGCAACCTTGCACGACAGAGAGGTTCCTACACGAATAGGCATCACGTGCAAGACAAGAAGTGAACGACCGACAAGGATGGTCGCAAGGTTAGTGGATAATAAGGGAAAACAAGGAATGATACATGGCCCACCGACTTCATGGCATACTTCTACTCGTCGGAACGGTTTCCCAATACTAGGTTTATTGAGAAAGTTAGCTTAGTTAGACAATCATCACGAAACCGAAGTTAGTTGCCAATCCAAGGATTAGCAAACCAATAGGTCTAATGCCCAAGGATCAGCGAGAAAGCAACTAAACACTTTGGGCATGAAGTTAAGCTATCATTACAACTTTCTATTCGCACGAGCCATATCGATAAGACTATTTTATCAACAATCTACTATCGCGATCTAAGCATGTGCACAAGCATTTAAACAAACATTCGAGGAAAATGTGCGAGACCACACTCTAACTTTGGAGGAGATGGGAAAAAGGGTTACCCCATTGATCAAAGCATTATCAGGCTTCTGATAACGCTACAATATGTGTTGGTGGATTATTTTGGAAAGATACACCATACAACATTCAAAGAATGTTGTAGGACGAAAACATGGCAAACATATTACACTGGTGTAGCTAAAGTAACATGCTACGATTGGTAATCACAATGCTGGCGCGTCCCCTAGCAATCCAACTATGCACCGGCCGGTCACATGGTGGTGCTAGGTTTCATCACGGCACTGCGAACTTTAATCGAGACTACATCACTGAATCCACGACCAATGATATGATTCGCCAGAGGATAGAACACATATACTACGGGACATCTTGTACAGACAGCTTTGGGCACAAGACAAGATAAAAAGAATCATCATAGATTTAAAATTTGAGGATACCAAGGAGTATGTATGGAACAAACATGGCATAAACCACACACCGAGGTCATGTTGTCCCCACAGGTATGATGGATAGCAAGATTCGCTTAATACTGGTCTAGGTATGTGACAACAAGGAACCAACGTCGACATGCCATCATGGACGGACAACAAGAGAAGCGAATTCACAAGGATGAGAGTTGAACATTTTCTTAAACCACAACAACGTTCTAGACCCAACCTATAAGTTCCACATGATACTCGTTCATAGTGGCTAGTTTAAAACAAATCCGTCAACCAACATGTCACATCAAACATTTCTACTGACCAACATATCATGGCACTCACAATGCATGGATACACGCCATAACATAAAGGTCCACAAAAAGGAAGCAAGTAACTCTACTAGCAAGCATCACTCAGACTACTCAGGTTGCTGGTCCATGTTCTCCACATAACATGTATCTTCAATTTCTTCACTCTCCCTACCAGGCATTGCTGAGGTATTGCCATCAATTCCTCATTTGTTGTGGAGCCATCATCAGTGGAGATGACCCCAGGTACTCTCTTAGTTGTTCCGAGAGGAATATGGTGAAGCTGAACATAAACATGTTGAACTTCTTCTTAACCACCCTTTCTAGGAGGATTGAGTTGAAGCCAATCGTAGACTCACTGCGGATCTACTTGTAAAGCTCCCTTGATGACGTCCAACATGATCACCTGATTCCCAGTGCGATATTACTCATTCCGAATTCATTCCAATGTTGCAAAAGCTTGTACCAAAGACCGTTGCCGTGACCAAGTAGGGCAAGTAGAAACTAAACCGGACTTTGCACAACAAAAGGCTTCATGCATGGCAACATTCTTTCGTTGAGTAGCCCGTTCCTTGGAAAGCGTTATTTACTTGCGCAAGCAACATAATCACTCTCTTTACTTTCTCCTTGTATCCCTTCATCACCGATTGTTGGTTAATGGTGACATATTCGAGACTCATGATTAAGAGGTTCCAATGCACTCTCAAAACAAGAGTAACTCTTTATCATGGCAAACATGGTACTTGCTAGCAATACCATTGCTATTCTCACCTCATCCGTATCACCAACAAGTGTAGTCTCACCCCCCCGGTGCCACACGGCATGATATGGATCACCCTTGGGAAACACACTCAGCGTGGCACGAGCAACTCCATCTCGACATCCAAATTGAGCAATTCCCTCGAGCTCTATAATCCACTATATTCGCACCCTCCCCGGAGGATTCCCGCCTCGAGCGTTAAAGCGGGCCACACCCAAGTGACTTATCCTCGCTCTTGGCGGGAATCACAACCTTGACGGGGAGTAAATTCGGTGTGACCTACCATCTCCTTACTCCATCGGTAGCGATGCTCTTTACTCGTGGTATAACCCACGAGAGTGTAGAACTCACTATAAAAAGAGATGGTATTCCGATTCCATTAGAAACTTCTTGATTCCATAGGGCTCACAAGTGGCAAGGCGATGTTGTAGAGCTTCGCTTTGGTTGACTTGGATTTGATGTGCTTCAATCGTGCCTTTTGTACAACCGAATTACAACTCTCATGAGACGAAGGTTATATTGGTCAATTTTTTTATTGAAAGAGAAGTATTTATTTATAGGAAAGATATAGTGTCGATCCCATGAAATGATCATATGACATGATGCATGCACGTTCCGTACGTCCTCACAAACCTAGAAAACAATAGATTCTAGCGTTTTAAGCGGTGGCATACATACGACTCTCATATAGCGGAAACTAGTCGAACTATATGAACTTGCGTGGTTAGTGTACCCGCGGAGAAGATTCCATTTTAGCCCAAAATCCCATATGAATGCAAGCGACGTAAAAACTTAGCACCTTAGGAATAAGGTCAAAGCTCCGAATACAAACAACTCCTATTCCACACCCTTCTCCACACAAAAAATACCCCGATATCCCCGCATGTAGGCGGACGCTAACCAAATCATCGTCGAAGACGACATCCCACACATGGGACACTTTCTTATAAACATGTGTGGAACATGTAAATAATCTGTGTCATATAAGCACTCCCCTAGATCGGCAAGCAGTATCCGATCATGCTCTCGCATCTCACACTTACCTTGGCGTTGAACCGACTTACCCGGAGTGTAGAGAGTATGAAACCAAACATAACCATTCAAGTGAATGGCCCCCATACATATCCGTCGTGTATGAGTGCGACAAAAGAAAATATGATGCAATACCCAAAGTTAGCCTGTTAGATAGCCACCTAGTAGTCCTTAACTGGGCATATAGGACACGACCACTGGCACACTTTAGTTTTGAACTCATAATTTTTCAAACACCTATATATCTACAAGTTGGCAAATAGTTTTGTAAAACAAATCCTTTTGTTTTTATACACTCAAATGAACAGTAAGTGCTGAACCATGGAGCTGATGCCATCTATAAATGAACCGACCAACTAATATAATTACTGTTCACTAATCAAGCCACCGTGGCAACTTAAGTAGTAAACCGCAATTATACCAGCCCTAAGAGTCCGCGAAATCCCGAAAGATCTCGAACTTTCCCAGTCACACCGGATCACAAAGTTCAGCGGTTCCCATTCACTTAAGTTACTTTTACAAACTTTATAAATACACCGATGGTTACAAATATAATATTTTACATCTTAGGGTTTTCAAATAAACGACGGAAGAGAATAATCTTTGCAAATACACTCACACCTAAATATTTAAATATAGTGCCACCAGGTCGACTCCTTCAAAAGTATGAGGATAAGATATATGAGTTGACTTGCCCGAAGTCTATTCCTCCCGTAGTGGGATATAAGTCCACCGTGTCACCACCGTGGTAGTTCTTCACCTACAACAAACAACATTGGGAATTGCACCGAGTACTTTGTACTCGGCAAGACTTACTCCGACTAAAAGAAAATAAAGACTCTTTGGTGGATGCCGAGACTTTATAGTGGGGTAGCCGACTCCTTATTTGCCAAAAAGGATGAGCTTATTAAGTAATCATTTAGTGATAAAAGGACTCTCTAGCTTATCCAATTAAGTTGAACCCGCCATTACTATTAGCACCTCGGCCATCACATTTTTATGTAGAAACAATCAACATTAAGTAACCGCATTGATTGAGTAATCATTAAACCAACATGAGTGAACATAACCAACTCGCACAAGATATATTATTGGCGACCATGCCGCTGTCTCAATCAAGTATTCACTGTCCAGGAACGATGGCGGGGTATTCCTCACACAAACCAGGCATGCTTTGCAAGAGCAGCCTTAGTCACCATGATCTACTCGGGAAAAGACGCGGGATCAACAACTCACCACCATGACCAAGGAAACTCACGGCGAACAATAGGTAAGCGTGCCCATCAAATGACAACGCCCCATCTTAAGGACTCACTCTAGGCACCTTGTTTTCCCTCCCCCATCGCCGGCATGGATACCTGGAAGTTGAAACCCGGCCCAAGTAGATTCTTGGCTTCGAGGTCGGGCGCTCCGGCCCTTCTAGCTATCTGTGAGGCGGCATTCAACATGATCGAGGACATACAAAGCCATATTTCT